>SBIQ01000237.1:0-12718 GCA_014805555.1 Astathelohania contejeani | reverse complement strand
TACTCTTCTAATAACTGTTATAGGAATCTGTAGCTAATTTATTTCATAACATATTATTTTACTTTTAGCTTTATATAACATATTTAGTTTATTAACAATAAATTTAAATATTTGTTTAAATAAATTAGTTTATGATTAATAAATGAATTTGCAATATCAAATACTGGTGATATAATATAAAATAAAATACACGGAATAAAGCATTGTTTACGATAAACAAAGTAGAGATAATATTTTAAAATTATGTTCATTAGTAAATTATAACAGTCAACCTTATTTAAATCAAATGATTTGAGTAGAAATCGTTATTTTATTTTTTAATTAATAGTGAAAATAATAAACGCATGACTTATTAGAAATCAATTATCATTATTATATAAATGAACAGAAGAAGCATTGAGGATAACATAGACGTAAGAGATCAAGTAGAAGATGTTGTGAAAAGATTTAGAGAAGCGAGTGCCATTGGATGCCAACCACAGGCCATAGAAAAGAAAGACTAACCCTTTAAATAAAAAGTTTATGCCTGAATAATTATGATTATATACATTTAATGCACTGGAAAAAATTAAATAGTTAAATATTATAAAAGTTAAATTAGGATTCGATCCAATTGTATATCATTTTAAGTATTGAAAAAGATGTTTTTAAATACAATGCTTTATAAAGAAATGGATAAACCAATATAATGTAGAATTGTTTAAACAAAGCTATAAAAACAATAATAGATTAATCATTATAAATTTATCAAATATATTGCAGATTATTAATTTAATACAAAGTATTGATTCTTTTTTACTGATATGCACACGCCAACCTTTTAATTGCTTTATTGATAAAGTTTTTTATTTCTTATTCACACTTGATTCTTCTTTTTAAATCATAGAGAAATGATGAATAGTGTTAAATCATAAATTAAATGGATTTCTCGACTTGTAGTGTTATTGCGCTATTCCAAATTGGCACATACAAAATTATTTTGAATGTAATTCTATAAAACAAACATAATTTAAAATCCTTAAATCATATTTACATTTTAACTTTACAGTTGAAATCTTATTCTACTCTTAATCTAATCCAACTAAAATAATATTTTGTATCATTAATTTGTATTTGACTATATTTAAACATCTGGTTTTATCATAATATTCACTCTAGTTAGAATCTTTTAATTTTTTATTATTTCTTAGATTAAATAATTTCAAAAATATTTTATTCTTTTGGATCCATATTTTTTATTTAGTAAGAGGTGAATACATTACTTATCATATCCAATCAGTTGTAATGATAAGTTTATCTGATAATAAATACAAAATGAAATACTTTTATTGATTATACTCTTCTTTTTTTATAACTCCTTTACCATTGGGATCACTTATAGAATTAGTGAATTCATTCTCATCACTTAAATACTGCCTTTCTGAATCTGCCTTCTCATCCTCAAACAAATTAAAATCACTATCTATCCCCTCTGCTCCTGATAATTCTGAAAGGAGATTAGCCAAATCAACATTTCCTCTGTAATACTGGCTTGTCCCATTTTCTAATTCTGCATTATAACTTAAATCTGGCACTGAAGAGGCATCAGTAGTCTTAAGTACATCAGATGCAGCTTGATCCTGAATATCATCGTAAGCATAGTCATCTGAATTATGATTTACAGTAGTATCATCATTTGTTAAAGAAGTATTAAGTGTATCATCAATAGGGAGGTCATATTTTCCTGGTATGTTTTCACCATTGTACTCTCCTGATATATTATCATTATTAAATGCATTAACATTGCATTCTTCTGGTATTGTATTTATTATAGGGTCATTATTATTAGGTGTGTTAACACTGCATTCTTCTGGTATTGTATTTATTGTAGGATCATTATTGTTATTAGGTGTATTAACACTGCATTCTTCTGGTATTGTATTTATTATAGGATCATTATTCATATCATCTAAAACAAGATCATTATTTGCATCAGGTGTATTATAACATATTATATCATCCTCTATTTTGGAACTTCCTTTTATATTATCGCACTTGTTTTCTTCATCATTTATAGAAAATTCTTTTCTATTTTTAATTAGCTTTTCATCTTTTATTATATCACTCTCATGAATTTCCTCTTTGATTCCTATGCTGCTATTTATTTGGCATTCACTTTTTTTTACTACATCATCCATTTTATTATCGTCTTTAATATTATCCTTTATTGCAGCAACCTCTTTTATATCTTCCTTTGCTGTCTTATCCTGTTTAATTACATCATTTAATATATTTTTAGATTTAGAAAGATTTAGCTTTTCAGATCCTTTAAAATCTAATATTACATCAATCGAATCTCCAGGGATTTGATTGATTATTCCTGTTCCAATATCACATCCTAGCATCATTTCCATACCTGGTATTATTTTTACAGGCCGAATCGATCCCATCCCACTGTTATAAATTAGCATTGTAACTTCCTCGCCTCTTCTTCTATACAGATATTCAGACAACTCATTCTCATCGTGTATATCTGCTCCTTCGATACCAATTATCCAATCTTGCCGTTCTATTAGTCCCGCTAGCATTGCTGGAGAATCAGGACAAATTTCCAATATTCGTAAAGCAAGCACAAAAGGGTCGCCTGTATATAATTTAACGCTGATACCTAAAGACTGGCTAGTACCACCTTCAAATGATGGTATATCATACTCCTTCATAGTTCTAGTCCTAGCATCAAAAACCCCAAGTTTGAGACTTCCGCTTCGCCACAACTCACCAAGTCTTTTTATATCACTAGGAGTAGAAATTGGCATATCGTTAACATGTGTTATGAAATGCATAAATGGCAGGAGATTGGCGTCGTGTGAGGGGGTACCTTCTTTCACTTTCAAGATTTGGAGTGTTGTTGGCTTTGATTCATTAGCACCCATTTTAGGATACCAAAAATAATTTAATTTATGCTAAATAAAAAATAAATTATTGGTGCATAAATTAGAAACAATGTTACAATATAAGTTATATAAAAATATTATAATACTTATAAACAAATTAATTGATCAAATAAAAAATGAAAATTATCAGAGTGTTATATTTATGATATAAATATTAAATAAAAAAATGATTCTAATTATTTATCTCGTCTAAAATGGCATTATATATTAAAACTTATTATTTTAAATATTCATATGCTTTAATTTAAATATAAATCCATTGCCAATTTATAGTAAATAAATAGCTTACATATTTTCTTTATTACTTCTTAGAGACAAGAATTTTAGAAAGCATTATCTTTTATTTTTTGTTGATAAATATATAAATTATCGAATTTAAGACCAACACTGGATATATCTATGCAAGCATGACAAATTTTGTATGATAAAAGATATTAGGTATAAGAAACATGGATATGTATATGTGATGAAATACTTTCTATTCAAAATATTGGTATTACATTAATAAATCATAATTAATATGAATGATGATACTAAAATGTGTAATAGCTCTATTTTAATGCAATACTACTAATATTTCCTTTCATTAAATATCCGATCGAATTTGATAAACAAAATATCAATTCAATTGGTTAAGTTTTATAAAATTCCAAACAAATTTTTGAAGTCAAGGAATCATTGAATTGTGTAATCAATTTTATTAATTTAAACAAAATCCAATTGCTTAATTAAATAAATTTTAATATTCTGATTGCTAGTGAATGAAAATAATTTAAATTCATGCATAAAATGACAAAAAAAAATATATATTAAAAACATTTATGCATTTATGGCTAGCATAAATTAAATAAAATTATTAAGAATTGCAAACCTGAAAAGAAGAAGTATGCTTTTTTAGCAGATTAGTTGAGTTCATCATAGGAAATATAATACTGATCTAAGTCATAATATAAAACAAACCATTAAAAGTAAAAGATTTGATTTACTTCTTAATAAGTTTATTGTTGTAAATCAAGATATATAATCAAATTAAATATTTTAGATAAAGAATTTATTTTATCAATTCATTTCTTAAACTTTCACATTTTTTGATTAAAATAAAAATTCCTTTTTTTAGAACTACAAGTGGATCTAAAAAAACAGTTTCGATATTAAATATAAAATGATTATACTTCTTTCTTAAAATTACCTTTTCATCGAATTCACTATGCCTTAGCACTTCTCGATTTGTTCTATCCAGTCTAGAATTAGAAACATATGCAATACGTCTGCCCTTTTCTTTCCTAATACCAATTACGCCTGGTGCAAAGCAACCAACTAATTTATCTGCTTCTTCGTCTACAATTTCTTCTACGATATCAATAACAGGAAACGTGCGATATGTTGCTGTGCATACTGGACTCCATTTAGCATGCACCGTTCCTACATTTTTGGTGCAATACATTTCCATATCCAATTCTTGGCCTGGCGCTAATTTTGTAACTGTGATTCCGGGCATCAAGGACGGTGCTTGTATTCTGCTAGCTTGTTCCCCAATGGGAATCCATTTTATAATATCAGAAGATACCATCATAATCTTACCACTGTTATTCTTTACCTTCAGAACAAATTTTATCGTATTAGTCTCATCTAGTTCATCACTCAAGAACTGAAATTGGTCTGGATCTGTTATCACAGGTATTAATCCCAATCTATGTGCTATTGTTTCATCTGGCAACACACCAGTATTGTTTTTTACATTCACGCGCTCAATTGCCATTGTTGGAATTTCACTGATTAAAATACGTCTTAACGAATTTGCAAGTGCACAATCAGCATTTATAAGATCAAATTCCAAGTTTTTTGCTGTATGTTCTTTTATTTCTATCTTTATGTTTGATATCAATTCATCTAGTGTTGGTGTAGTAGGCTGATTTGCTTCAATAATATTTTCCCGTTGAAGATTCATCATTGGGATAATAAAATATGAATTTATTTAAGTTTGATTTTAAATACAAATTACAGTGAAAAACAAAAATTATATTTTGTTAACTAAAATAAGAGTAATTACACAATATTCATTAAAGTTATACAATAAGACGTTGTCTATTTACTATATATATTTAATACTATTTCCTAGCAAATTTAATATATTTACCAACTTTACAAAATTAAAAATGTATATATCATTAATTAATTTGCTTTAATTATATAAATTTATAGTAGAATCCATATATTTATTACAATATTTGACTTTTATATGATTCTATTTAAAACGAAAGCACCGTGATTTAAATGAGCACTAACATAATTTTTATAAATAATATATCCCTCATTTTTATTATAAAAAGATGAAATTATTCTGATCAGAATAACTAGCTAAGATAATCTTAAAATCGTAGAAACAGAGCGAATATAGCCTCTTGGCCAATTAATTTAGTTTATGATATGAGTATAAGCTAAAATAATACTTTATGTTATAACATGGGATAGGCAGAATTAAGCTTTTTCTATAAAATTAGTAAATAAAGTTTTATATAGCTAATCTTCATACAAAAAAATTTATCAGAAGATTTAGATATAATACCAACATGGTATTGAATATAAAATGAGTGTAATAAGGTCGAAGAGACAGTAAAAATTATGTGAAGTCAATAAAGCTAGCTGAAAATTGTAGATATAGCACAAAAATATAACTATTAATTTTATAAGACATAAAATAATATTTATTAATAGAGGAATTATAAACCTAGATTCAAAATTTACATATAATTGAATCACCTTTACTTACAAAATAATATTATTTAGGTAAATATTTTAATTCGCTTTATTTAAACGAAATATTTTACGATTTATATTTTCTTGACTATATTCTAGAGGCTCTTTTTATATATGGAATAAAATACTTGACCCAGTGCAGCAACTGTCCCAATTGAGACAATCTTAGGTACTAATACCGCTCTTAGTCGAAGCCCATACCGTCTATCAGAGCCGGATCGATCTTGCAAGCAAGGCAGGGTACCTGTAGCCCGGTACTTTTGGCATCAAACCAAGGCACTTTTATCATCCTAGTGTCACTCGTAAGTGTCCATATGGAATCGTGCAGCTAACTTACCCGGAGTCCTCCTACTGCAGACATTCCAATATAAGCGGAACGTCTGCGTGTTGCCTTGGCTTAATCTAGGCTCGGGGTCTGTTTTTATATTTCTATATTTATTGTTTTTCCAGATGCGCCTCCTTTGCTCTAAATAGAGCTCAGGATATTTTCGTGAGTTGTCAATTTGGTAATGGGTGCATTAATCAAATGCCATATATGTGTGAAACTTGATGGCTTTTAAACAAACCTCTAAAACTTTCACCTCTGAAGAGGAATGAAGAAAATTGGTAAGTTGGCTATCTACAAAACACACACATATGGATAGACAGTTTTAGACTTGAATTCCAAGTTTGTACTTGTCCAGCAGCTTCTGACACCCAAAATTATTAGTAAATTCTCGTCCTAGTTTAACTTAATTTTGAACGAGTAAATATTTTAATAATAAATAATTCATTATAATTAATACTAAGTTAATTCTTTATCTCACGAAATAGTATTAAGCTAGAATAAAAGATAAGTTGTTATTATTCGTTAAGCAACAATTAGAAATCGAATACTATTATTATCTTTATGAAGCAATTATAAACCTTAACTTTTATAATTAACTTAAACTACTTTTAAAATCAATAATATCTATTAGGAATCACTAATATCAATAGCTTTTTATTAAAGAATAAATAGAGTTATAAATTATAATCATATAAATAGGATTTGTAATATAATTGCAAGTTTATATTTATACAAAATTTATTTAAATGCGCTTTTCTATTTTATAGTATTTAGATAATTTAATCTTGCTGTAAATTCCATAACATCAATAAAAAAGATACTTAATACAGTAAATCTATTTTAATCTCAATTTAAAATAAGAGTAAGAATAAATGATATACTTTATATTTTATCGTAAATATATCTTTTTTTATTTAATCAATAATTAAATGATTAGTTTTATTTATTCTTCATTATTATCACCTATTTAATACTCACTTCTTTAAATCCTACAATATAGCTTTCATATTCATATAATACCCAATACTTTGTTTATGCTATATAAATAATTCCGCTTTAATTTGATGAATGCTTCCATTGTAGTTGTTATATTTAATAAATATTCTCTGTGATACTTGGCTACTACCCCATCGTAGATAGAGTTTTTGTTTTATATCATCCATCAGCAAAGTTTATTATACAATATTGTCCATCTATTATATTTTCCGCATTTTTAATTTATTACTTTTCAATTTTTATGAATTTATTTTTAAAACAAAATTCATTTCCCCATGGATCACTCATTTTCCCTCCAATTCAATCCAATAAACAATGTAAAAACGATTAAGCAGTATGAATCAGAACTGGAATGTCTTAAGACAGAAAATTTTGATCTTAAGCACCAACTAGCACAGTATAAGACTAATCTTCGGGAGCCTGAGCTCAGGCAGCTTCTTGTTGATGCACAACGCTCTATACAATTTTTGGAAACGGAGAGGGACCAGTTGCAGCAACGCTTGTCTCAGGAAAGGAGTGAAGCACGGGCAGTGTCTGAGCAATTAGAGGAGTTACGACGAGTAAATGCGGGGCTAGAAGATAGACAGGGGATGCTAGAGACGGAAAATGCCAAGCTTTTGCAATATGTGGAACAGCAGAACGGACAAATCAATCAGCTCAGCAATGACAATAGGAACATGTGCGAATATTTAGATAGACAGAAACAGGGACTGGGAGAACAAAAAACTCTTTTTGAAAATATGCATAGTGAAAATCAAAGGTTAAGAAAGGAAATTGAAGATTTGATAAGAGAGAAGGAAGAGATAATAAGAAATAACGAAGGTTTTTTAAAAGAAAAGGAAAATTTAATAAGTAGAATTAATGCATTAATAGAAGAAAGAAACAAACTATTAAATGAAAAAACAAAAAGAGAAGAAGAAAACAAAAAAGCGTGGGAAAATAGAAATAAAGAATATAATAGAATAATTAATAACAAAGAAGAAAACATAAAGGCATTACAAAAACTGTTAGAAGAAAAAGAAAGTAGGAGTCCTAATATAGAAATTTTAGAAAGAGAACTTAAGAATGCCAAAGATATGAATTATACCAAGGAAAAGGATTTAGAAAGGCTTATTAGGATTAGAAATGAGGATTTAAATAATATTAGAAGATATGTAAATATGATAGAAAATGAGAGTAATATTATATATAAAAAGGTTGGATTATTCAAAGATAAAACACAGATATCAAAGGAAAACAGATTACTTTTAAGAAGGTTGAATATTCAAGGGAGTAATGTAAATGAATTAATAAAAGGGTTTAATAAAATATATTCGGAGCTAGTTGATAAAATAAGAGTAATGGAAAAGGAAATAGGAGAAATAACATATTTTGCAGAGAATAATAAAAATGTAATTCATTCTAAGACTATGAAAATGTTGGATGGGTTCACTGTAGAATTTAATAAAGCTAGAAGAGAGTTGGAGGAGTGTAAAAGATATTTAATAAAAAAGGGAAGGGAAAATAAGGAATTAAAAAATAATCTTGGCACATTGAAAGATAAAATTAAATTTCTAGAAAGAAAAGTAGAAGAAAATAAATATGAAACTGAGAAGTATAGAATGAGATATAACGATATCAGTGGGGAATTGAAAAAGAAACAGGAATTAATCAATCAAATGAAATTAAGAATAAACTATTAATTGTATCGAATAAAATTTTTTCTATTCTTTTTAACAGAATTACTCTGGTTCAACTTTTTTTTATTTTTATGTCAAATTACCCTTTTTAATGAAGGATGAATTTGAATTTGATTCGGATGACGAAATTGTAATAAAGTATAAGCAGAAACGCTTAAATGAATTACAGAGTATTGCAGGCAAGGGGTCTGTGAGAACCCTATATGACGAATCAGATTTAATTTATAAGACAAAGCGAGATACGATGATAGTCCATTTCTATGATGATCGCTTTGAGAAATGCAAAATTATGGATTATAATCTAGAAAAAATAGCCAATGGCTTCAAGGATATAGAATTTATAAGGATAGAGGCTGCAAGATGTGGGCTTGTTACTCAAAGACTGGGTATAAGAGTACTTCCCTTTTTGGGCTTTTTCAAAAAAGGGTTTTTCGTTGATTCCGTAGTTGGATTCGAGGGGCTGGGAACAGAGAGTTTCGAAAGCGAAGATTTGAAGAAGCTTATTAAATCCAGTAATTTATATAAATAGAATAAAATAAAATCCTTTTTCAGGTGGCATCTCCTATAATATAGGTATCTTATTGATAAGTTTAAATAATAGAATGCATAAAAGAATTACTTACAAAATCATTAATAATAAGACTTTTTCTTTGATAATATATTTTTTATTAAGTAAATTTTTTAATAAAGAAATCAAAAATAAATGAATGACTTAAAAAAGATTGATTTCTTTTTATTATTTAAATAAGACACACATGTTTAAAATAAATTTTATTTTATTTGTAACAATCCAATGACAATAATATATAGATTGTTGAATTTATTTCATATTATTATAAGAATTTTACAAAAAATTGAAATATTCTCATAAATTACTCAATTTGAATAAAGTGCTTTTTTAGTACTTAACAAGAATTAAATTAAAATATGTCTTTTTAAATATCAACCTGAAATAATGAAAGCAATTTATGTAGTCAGATTTTATATTAATCATCTTAAATAAAGATAAAATATTACATATCAAGAAATGCATTTAAATGATATCATCGGGAAAATAAGACAGATAATGATTAAACAATAATATTTATTTAAATACAATTTAAATTACTTTAAAATATTTTATTATTTGTAAAAATTCGTCTATCATTCAAAGGTTAAAAGGTTAATAAAAAAGAACATATTTTTTATAAACAAATTATATATAATTGGTATAATATTTATTGGAATGCCTTACTCTTAAAACTGATATCAGAAACTGTTTTATATAAAAATAAAATTTTAAATGTTAACTTGTTTACATGAAATGGACATTTACAAAAAAGTTAATATCATTCGTTTTTTTATTGATGAGTATTATATTTATTATTTACTCAATTTTACCAATTATCGAATTAGACTTTGATATCAAAAATATTGCAAATCTTCTTTTTTCTATTTTTCATATCCATTATATATTCAGCTTTATGACAATAAAAAGAACCCGGCAATTTATATTCTGGGTTGCTAGTTTAACTCTTCTTGATTCCGTTACATTAATATTTTCATTTTATGAAGAATTAGTTATGTAAATAAAAATTTATTAATATATTTTCATTCTTCTACTCTACCCACGGATTTTCCTCTTCATATGCTATAAATGATGCTAGTTTGTTGGCTTGTATATTTGTGTGTTCGGTTTTTACAATTTCCTTGATAACTGATTCATTACTTGAGTCATTGACTGATTCTTTAATCATTGCTTCATATAAATCATTAATTTCTGATCGGAGTAATCCCCGAATTCGTATTTGATTTGATCCGAAGAAATTTGTAAAATTGCTCGTATTTGAGCTAGTGATATTTATTTCTAATTTATTGGATTCCAAAACAATCGATTTCCCGATAAGTCTAATTGGGAATTTTTTTACTGCTCGCTGGTTACTTAAACGTTTTAGAATGGCTTTGTTGAGTAATTGAAGCTCGTTAGATTCATTATATCCTAAATGTCCTTTGGCACTGCTCTCAAAGAAATTTAATATGCCTTTATTTCTAGTTACGTATATTTTGTCAAAAATAGATTTAAACTCCGGGTATTTGGTTCGATCTATCTCATAGCAATGCAAGAATCGCTTTTCTGTTACAATAAAAAAATATGGTATCCAATTGTTTTGGTATCCGCGTTTATAAAGATAAACACCGTATTTTCGTATTTGCACATTTTTTGAAATAAGTATTCCCTTTGTTCTTAACAATTCACTACTAATATCATCAATTATGGCATTAAAAGCTTCTTCTGCTTTCATCTCAATCTTTTCGATTTGGTTGATTGGCTTTTCTTCGTCACTCGGAATATCATAAAAACATTCATTTTCATCGGTTTGTATAAAATTTCTTTTTTGGCTATCATCTAACGATAGATAAAAATTCTTGTAATGATTCTTTTGAATATTAATATAATTATTGTGTATTTCCTTATACGCTCCTATCAATGTAATCCATGTGTCTTCATATTTTTTCATAGTCTTATCTAAATCTTTCTTGGCTGTGAGATTATGTTTGACATATGTTGTAATGGCCTCTTTAAGTTCTAGTTCTGTTATCCATGGATCAGATTTATCATCTCCCCAGGCCATGCAATGCCTTTTCCTTTTTTCGTTTAAATCTGCTAAAAACCCGTTTAATTTATTTTCTATATCGATATGTTCGTTATTAATATTGTCTATTTCTTCATCCACCAATTTAAGAAGATTATTTGTATCTTTTATGATTGTCATCTCGTGGAAATCGCATAGCTCTTCACATAATATGCGCTGTTGATTGCCAATCTCTACAATCTCTAATATATATGGATCTTTCCAATTTGAATCTCTGGGAATCAGCGTTGCTTTATGAAAAAGGTCAGCAGATTTTCGTGATATAGCACATGAATATTCAAAAAATGTTTTCAGCCATTCAAGTTTATTTTTTAGTGCAACCAGGTTATTTATTATTTCCTGCTGGTATACCATATTGATATATTCTTGTTTTATTTTATTATCTTCGGTGAAACAATGATTTAAAATTGTGAACACGTTTTTGATGATAAATTCTTTTGTTTTGAAATTATCACATTTACAAAATATTCATCTATAAAAATTCGTTCAAAAATAGTTTTTATTATAGATATATACATTATTTGCGGAATTGGAAATGTATATCGAAATAAGTATTGTATTATTTCATTTAAATGATAAAAGATATGAGAAATACCATAACAGATAGAATTAAATATTCTAACAAAGAAATAGTTGCTTATACGCAGGCAAGTATACAAAAAAAGTATAAATTTTCATAAAATATATAATATTTTTTATTATAATTAGAACGAATTTATAGTGGCTTAACAGTATTATTGTGTTATAATAAGCATTCAATTAAACTTGATAGATTTTATTGAGCTGATTTTTAGTAACTGCAATAATAATATAATTTCAATTGAAAAAGATATTAAATATGTAATTATCAATTTTATTAACAGAATATTATATTTTTAAGTAATAAATTATTAAAAAAATTCGTTTGATAAATTCGTATAATATAAATAATGATATAGCATATATTCAGATTTTTTTTACCATGTATTATAAGTTTGTATTTTTATATGAATATGATAGGAAATACTGGTAGTCGTAATAATATTTAAAAATATAACGTAACACACTTAACGAGCTAGAAAGTAGTTAATGAACATCACATTTTATTAAGATTTATTTTTCGAAAATAATATCAGCAGTCAAAAAAAACTTCATGAGATGATAAAATATAATAAAATGCATGATAGGCAGCATATTATTTCGAAAAAATACTCTCATGCCTTACTTATTGCTTAACGTTATTTACTACTCATATTTATATAAATTGTATATACAAAATTTATACGAGTTAAATTATTGCGCGCTTTATTTTAAACCGAAAATAAAATACAAATTATATTAATAAAGTATATTCTATCGATAAAATTTAAAAAGAAGGAATAGCCTATATGTAAAGAATAAAAGCATAATGTA
>SBIQ01000236.1:0-12778 GCA_014805555.1 Astathelohania contejeani | reverse complement strand
TTATTACATTTTTAATATTTTCTTTAATTAGATAATGTTTATTTTTTTATCAAAATTGTATAACTTTGATAGATTTCATAAAGTCAAATTTAATATGCTTTGTAAAACATGATTTATGTATAAATAACCTAAATACAGGCATAAATTGTCACTATTAACATCTATTGTAACTATTTTATGTCATATCTACATATAAGTCTTTTATATTCAATAATAAACTCGTATATCCAATAATTATGGTTTAACAATTAATAAACGTTAATTAAAAAGTAAATGTAATAATGTGAGTATATCCAGTGCAATACAAACATACTTTTGTACCAATCTATAAAAAAGTAACATTTCTAGTGTTTTTAGATTATAGTTGAACTATTTAATTGACTTTATTAAAATTTTTACACAAAATAGCGCTATATTTATCATGTAATATTGTCATTTCATTCCAAATCACAATCTTATATTGTTTTTTCTGATTTAAAAGAAATGCGAAGTATATTTCTTAAAAATATGATATATTGTATTATTTTATTGCAAAATCGATCTTATATTTATTAATTTTGATGTGGTATCAAACAAAAAAAAAAATTGCGATAAACGATATAATATGTTTAGATTTTTTTTAAAATATTAACTATTCTTTACAGTTGTTATTATGATATAGTAATTAATGACGATGTGATTGATAAGTTAATCGAAATAAAGGTAAAATGAGATTAATATTGGAATAGTTATTAAAACTCTTTAAACTTTCAATAACTACACCGTATATGCAGATTTATATAATACTCATAAAATGTCGTAATTATTTGCTTATATTCTATAAAATACCGTGAAATTTTTCATTATTATTACAAAAACAAATTTATGTTATATTTTATTCTGAAACAAATTATATTCATGAAGTAAGCTATGTTATTGTATAAATAAACTATTTGAGTGATATTCGAATACATATTTGTACAAACTTGAAATTTATTTTTCAAGGAATGAATTTTATTAGTGATAAAAAAATTAAAAACATTTTAAACGAATTTATGATGAATTAGAAAAATTATTAAATGATATTAAATAGAATGAATATCATTCACATGAGCTTGTAAATATAAGCGTGTTTAAAATTTGATTTTAACACAGTTTTATTGTTTTTAAATGTTCATAATGCTATTTGATATCAACTTCATATGTATTTTAAAAATAAAAGTAATATATAATCCAAAATTAACTATTATAGCAACCATTTAAATAAAACATGTTTTATAAGTTTATATTTTAAAAATTATTTCGATTTGAATTAACGTTTTTATAAGCCGAATATTTTTTTATTTTTGATAACCATTCTTTTTTCTGATATTTTGACAACTTTTAATTATTTAATTTTTTCTTGATCCGTTACACTTAAAGCCTGGGTGTAAAGAGAGGTTATATCTTCCCCGAACAGAAATGGGAAGAGGTCTTCATTCTGTGGAGATGAAAAGTGAGTATATGCTTCTTCAATTACTAGATACACTGAAAAAATATAAAAATATTATAACAAGACGAGCAGCGATCTTGAAAGTTGAAGATCAAAACAAGACTCACCTCTCTCTTATATACCAATACCTCAAATCAAAGTACTTACTGACAGACGTTTCTGCCATGAGTCTTTTGAATGCTCAGCGTAAGCTTCTTTATGACAAAATCAATAAGAAAAAATTTCATGAAAAGTTATATAGGGCCCACTCAAATAAGCTTGTTAGTTTAAAAGACTCTTCTACTTGGATGAAATACGGGAATATTGATCCTCGTGCTGAAGGAATTTATTGCTATATCCAAGATAGAAACGTTTTTTGGAGAGACAATGCTTTACAATGCCAGCATTGTGGTAAAGCCAAAAAGTCGATCGACCATCTGGCAACAGGTTGTGATCGAATGCTGGGACATGATTATACGCGAAGGCATAATGAGGTACTTAGGTGTATTCACCTTCTACTTGCGAATAATTACGGCTTTAAAAAATCAAAACAACTACAAACTCATTCAGTCCAGGAGATCATAGAAAATGAAAGAGCCGAAATTTGGGTCGATACAAGGATAAGGACTGATATCCTAATAAAAAATAATAGATCAGATATATTTATTTATGATAAGAAGGAGAATGAAATTATATTAGTTGAAGTCGGTATAACAAGCCTAGATAATCTCCAAATTGTTGAAACGGAGAAGAAGAGGAAATACGACATTTTGGCGAACGAATTAGGCTTGCTATACAAAGCAAAAACTAAAATAATACCTTATGTTATGACATGGGATAGTGTGGTAACCAAGTACCACAGGAATTATCTAAAAGAATTAAATATAACCCCTACGATAGAGGCATACATCCAATCGACGGTACTGAAAAAAACGCTTGAAACCATATCACTTGAGTATAGGAGAAACATTGAGGATGACATGGACGTAAGATATTGAGTAGAAGATGCTGTGAAAAAATTCAAAGAAGCAAGTGCCACTGGATGCCAACTGCAGGCCATCGAAAAGAAAGACAAAAAATAACATAACACTAACCCTTTAAATAAACTAATGTTTTTAAAATGCTTGTATATTAACCTTTTTATATTTAAAACAGAGTTCTAACATTATTTGTATGAATCCTATAAAATTTTCAACTTATAATTTACTCTTTAGTAAATAAAATAACTTTATGTCAAGAATAAATAGTTTATAACGATCAGAATAAATATTTATATTTTTTAAAAATTGGCTATGAAGTTCTATACCTTTTCGTTTTTTATACTTCACATACTAAAAATACCTTACGCTTTTTTTCTTTCTTACGTCCCTCTTTTTAAACTCACTTTTATTTATTTCCTTACATTAATATGTTTTGATAAATGAGATGATAAAAGTACAAAGATATGATTGATGTTTACTGATAGTTATAATATTCAAACAATAAATAAAGCATTTTTCGCTTATGCTGTTAACATGATAATAATTACAAAAGTTTTATTCTAAGGCATAATAAATTATAAAAAAGTCAATTTTAATATGGCTTAGCTTAGCATCTTATCGGATTTAAATGTATGTTATTAATTTGAACCTTCTCCAAGCAATATCCAGAAATTATAACTTTTTCATATTCATATGAACATAAAAAGTTTTATAATTTATCTTTTTTTAAGGTTTTCTAACATAAATAGCTTTTTAAAAATTTGAAAGAAATGTGGCAGAAGAATGCATTTTTTATTTCTTTTCTAAAATAAATTTAAATTATTGATAGTAAAAATTGTAATTTTTTGTATTTGTAATTAAAGGATAATTTATTGCTTTTTGGTAAACATACTTAAACTCATTTGTCGTGGTTTTGTCCTGGCACTTTTAAAACGAGCTAAGCCCTTTTTAACACGTTCTTCTGAAAATCCATTCATTCCAACTAAAAATTCAATTATACTCATCTCTTCTACTTGTCCCCACTGAAAATCTTCCAAATCATCATCTTCTTCTGCGACATTACCTAATGTTTTAAATATAAGTCTTGCTTTTTCAAATAGAAATCCTTCTTCGATTTCCAAATTTTCACCAGCTATAATATTTTCGATTGTTTTATATTTCTTTATAAATTTTAACGCCTTTTGAGGTCCAATTCCTTTGATTGAGTCACAAAAATCACACCCCAGTAAAATACATAAATCTATAAATTCATCCATTGATATCTCAAGTCCTTCTAACACATTTTTTAAATTGTATTCCCTTATGGGCAAATTCTTTGCTTCCGAAGAATTTAGATTACGCAGAAGCAAAGGTGCTCCAAATGTCAGTGCATCCATATCCTCAGTAGCTACAGCATGCACTTTACCTGTTCTACACAAGTGTGCGCAATATGCTTCTGCTTCGCTAGGTGCAATAATAAAGGGTATGCCCATCAATTTAAGCAATGTCTGGCAATCTTCTACATGTTTGCTTGTTATTTTTGTTTTCCTTTTATCGTACATTTCCATCTTCTTCTTGTCTCCAATCTCTTCTGCTAGTTTATAGGCACGATCTGCCTCCTCTCTTTTTTCGAGCCGTTTAGTTAGTTCCCCGATTTTCATTTCAGGTGGCTTTCCATCAAAAACAAAAACAGGTTTAATTCCATTTTCTACCATCCTGATTGTTCGATAAAAAAGACCAACAATATGCGAAGTAGTTTCACCATCAGTGGAATTCAGGACTACACCTTCAGAGCGCACTGCTATAAGAAATTGGTAAATAGATAGCGAAGCATCAATAGCTATTATCTTGCCCGAATAGTATTTTATTGGCCTTTCCTTTATTGCTGATGAACAGTGTTGGGTTATTAGTTTTGATAGTTGTGTAATTCCCATGGCCGGGGCAAATAAGTGTTAATAATGGATAAATTTATAAATGCGTGAGATTTTATCCGTTAGAATAAAATTACACGTTTTATCTTTTTTTTAGTCCATTATATTTTATTTTAAAAGTTTTATTACATTTCCAATTATAAAGGTGGCAACAATAAAAAAATATGTGCCAAAGCATTTTTATTATTCAGTATTAAGATTTTATGTGATCATGTTATATTATAAAAAGGTGTAACAAATATAGAAGAATACTATACCACTAGTTACTAATAAAGTTCATAATCTGCCTTTGTAATAAATTTTTTATATTACCAGTATTTATTATTTAGAACAAATTTTAAAATATATTTAGAAAATGTTTCATTTTATAATATATTTTAAAATCTTTTTTGAAAGATACTTCCAAAATAAAAATGTTTTTTAAAAAGATAATGTTTCGCAATACAAGCATTGTGGTAAGGCCAAGAAAACTATCAATCATCTGGTAACAATGTATGCATCACTATATTTCTAGCCATAATAAGGTATTCAGTGCATTCACCTTCTTTTAACGAATAAATATGGCTTTAAAACATCAAAAAAACATAGCTCTCATTTAGTTCAATAGATCATTGAGAATGAAAAAGCCAGTGTCGAGTTAATATTGGTATAAGAACAGATATCATAGTGAAGAATAATAAATCCGATATGTTAATTCATGATAAGAATGAGAATGTAATTATTTTATTTGAGGTCGGTATAAACAGTTAAGATAATCTCCAAATTGCTCAGACTTAGAAGAAAGGAAAATATGACTTCATAGCCAATGAGCTTAGTTTATTATATAAAGCCAAGACTAAAATAATTCCCTATGCTATAACGTGGGACGGGGTAGTAACCAAATATCACAAAGGTTATCTTAAAAAGCTAAATATAACCTCTACGATAGAGGCCTACTCCAATCAATCGTACTGAAAAAAAACTTTCGAAACGATCTTACTAGAATACAGACGAAGCATAGAGGATAGGATGAATGATAAAAATAGAATTGAGGTGGCTGTATAGATGTTTAAAGAAGCAGATGAAACTGACTGCCAAATTTTGCTGTTAAATAAAAAACTAATACTAGAAAACATTAACCCTTTTATTAAATAAACTTGTGATTTTTTGATGTTTATTTTATTTAAAAAGTTAGTGTTGAGTTATTCTTTGTTTTTCTTTTATATGGTCTGTGAGTGGCATATAGTAGCACTTGTTTTTCTTAATTGGCTTTTTATACTCGATCTTTTACGTCCATGCCATCCTCGATGCTTCTTTTGTACGCAAGTGATATGGTTTCAAATGTCATCTTAATACCGTCGATTGGATGTATGCCTCTAGAGTTATATTTAATTCCTTAAGATAATTTCTGTGATACTTGGTTACCACACCGTCCCATGTCATACCAAAGGTATTATTTTAGTCTTGCTTTATATATCAAGCCTAATTCATTCGCCAAAAGGTCATATTTTCTCTTTATTATAGATAATTATTTATTAATTATATTCTTTCCAAATATGTTCTCGTTTATATAAAGCTGGCCTAACACTAAGTTTAATGCACTACTTATTGTTCATCATATCATCACTAACTATATATAAACGATTAATTGAGTTATATGGTTTCGACTTACTTCTACAAAGAATCTTGTAAAATATCAAATATAAAGCCAGTGATGAAGTGTCCTGCAGCTCAGTAATATTTAAATATTCACCTATATGATATAACTAAGTTTAAGACTTGGTTAAGCTTTATTTGCGAAAACAGGTAAGTTAAAATAAATACTTAATAAATATAATACATCATAGGTGTGGCAAAACATCTTATTTAGCAGGAGTAGGCATATGATACACCGATGAAAATATAGTAATATTATATTTCACAGTTAATTATAAAGAAGTCTACTTTTTTACTTAGTAATAAGTTATTTGTTTTGGTAATTTGAATTATCTTTCACGGTCTGCAATATTCGACGACATAGCTTAATATCCAATTTTTTATTTTTTGCTTTATGATTGTTCTATGCGTCTATCGTGGGAGTAATATTAAGCTCATTTATATAACTTCTGTATAATTTCGTTACCGCATCATCAAATAAGATATTGTTATGGTTTTGCTTTATATAGCATACCCAGCTCTATGATCAAAATATTACATTATTTTTCTTTTATGTTTCAACAAATTGAGATTATTTTAATTTGTTATTCCGATTAATGAGATATTGTATTATCTATATTTTTATTATAAATAAATATATTCGATATATTGCTTTAATTAAAACAAATTTGATGTCAATCAAGACTTCAATTATTTTATTTTAAATAACTTTCTGAGCTAAATGCTATTTGATTTTTTGATTCTTAAAGACATATATTCATTAATAAAAAATGCATGAATTAAATTACTTCGTGTTGCTGCTTGATATGATTATGTTCTATTTTTGCATTGCTAGCTAAATAATTTATTTTATTTTTCGCTTTTCAACGATGTGTTTACAGAGAATAAAATTTTACTAAAAAAAGTTTCAGATTAGATGTCTTAATATGAATATAAGTCATTATTTATATATGCCATCGACTTAAAAAATTTTTCACATTTACAAAACTATTAGATCGGTATATATCTTTTTGTGTAATATTTTTTGTATATTTTGTTATCTATGTATTCCCATTGTGTTGATTCCAGATTATTGATAAAAATTATCGAATTAATATTCGATTCTAATATACTAGTGTAAAATTTATCTTATGATTGCATTCAAGATAAAAGATCAATGCTTTTCATTTTGATGTTTATTTGTGTTTTCCAATGTCTCTCGAAATGTAAGCAATTTAGATTTGCTTTTAACCTATAGGCGGTGCAGTTTATTTCTCTCTTCTGTGCACGACAGGTATATTTTCTTAGATCAGCCAAATTTAAAATATACCTTATGCTTTTTAAACACTTATCAAATCTTATGACCTGGTGCTAAGAAAATAGTCTATAATCAAACATAGATATCGAATATAAACGAATGAAAGGTATAAAAATAAAACTATTTTTGAATTGTGCAAATAATAACACAAGTGATAACATGGAATAATATTATACAATATAGCTAATCACTCATAAAAAAATATATGCTGGCGCTAAACAACACAATGAGGCAATAAAACAAATAAAAATAGGTTCAAATATACAGCTATATTTTGACGAATTATATCATTTTATTAAACATATTTACTAACATTGAAAAATAAAAATGCAATCTTGACTATCTTTCTATTTAACCGACATTGCTTACGGATATTGATAAAAAAACAATAAAATGTATGAAATAATGGAAAATAATCGACAGAGATAATGTGTATATTAAAATAAGAACTGAAATTATATCAAAACATAAGCGATGATATATTTATTACAAGAAAGAAATAAGATAATTTTAATAAAATGTGATTGTTTTAATAAAAATAGAATACAAATATGATTAATCATAAATTATTGAAGCAGAAAAAAGAAAAATATGACTTTCTAGGATGCAAACTTGGAATAATACGAAATAAAAACACGAATAATCCTATATGTTTTAACTTGAGACAACATGGCTACTAGATATTACTGAATCTAATAAGATGGCTTCGTATAATATTTCAGTTGAAGTATACATCCAAAACACTCATTAAAACTCTCTAAACAACTTGTCTTAATCATGAAATAAAATAGAAAGTGAATTAGAAATTAAAAATATAATCAAAATAACAGCAAAAAGATTAATGGATTAAATTATTTTAAATATTTATTATGAGCGATATAAAAAGAATAAGTAAAACAAACATATAATTTTAGTTTCTAAAACAACATTTTGAAAAAAAATTCTAATTTTGATTTATTATAAGTATAAACTTTATTAAAAGGATATTCAAAAATTTGATTTATTTATATAATGCTTCAACTAAAATCAAAATATGTAAACATTCAACTTATTAAATACTTTATCATTATAAAATAGAAACAATCTGGTATTAAAATTTTAGACTAAATACTAAATAAAAATATATTTTTAAGGATAAAAAAGACAATTTAATGTGTAGAAATATGAATCGTTATAAATAAGCATTAATTGATTGATTTAGCAGATAATTCAAATATGTTTTATAATCTAAATGCTAAAAAATCATTGAATGACTATCATAATTAATTTATATCATGTCATATTTTTATTACTATTATATGATATTATTCGGACTCGTTCGAAACGACGTTTGATTAGAACGAGAATTATCAGTGGTTTTGGGTGCCAGAAGATGCTAGGCAACTACAAATTCGAAATCCGAGTCCAATATTGTTTATCCATGTGTGTGTATTTTATAAATAATCAACTTACCAATTTTCTTCATTCTTGGTCAGATATGGGAATTTGAAAAACTAGTTAAAAAACTATTAAGTTTTATATTTATATGGCATTTGGTTAAGCACCCATTGTCAAATTAACAACTCACGAAAATATCCTGAGCTTTATCTAAAGCAAGGTGCATTTGAAGAAACGAAAGAATATAAAAACATAAAAAAGGCTCGCACCTAGATTTAACCAATGCAACACACAGACGTTCCGCTTAAATTAGAAAATCTGCAGTAGGGATACTTTGGGTAAGTCAGCTGCACGGCTTCATATGGAAGCTTACGAGTGATACTAAGATAATAAAAATACCCTGGTTTTGATTCCAAAAGTGCCGGGTTATAAGTACCTTGCTTGCAAAGTCGATCCGTTTCGATAGACGGTATGAGTACCTAAGGGGAAAATTGTCTTGATTAATACAGTCACTGTACGGGGTCAAGAAACTTACAGATCATTCCATATATAAAAAGAGCCTATAGAGTATAGTTAAGGAATCTTAAATCGTGAAAGATATTATTTAAATAAAGCAAATATTTATTTATATAATAAAAATAAATGGGTAATACTATTACGAATTGTACTAATTTTAATTAATAGTTTATATTTGACAATCTAATGCTAGAAAATATTGTTCATTTTAAAATGATGAGTTATACACTATGTTATATAACTTCCGTTTAAAAAATGATAAAATGAAAGCAATAATGTATTTAAATTATCATTGTTACCTTTGTGCAACATTTAGATATTTTATGAAACAATTTTATTATTCACTGACTTTCTTACTTTAATTTATAGTTATAGCCCTATTTGTAATGACTTAAATGTTATTAAAACCATTTAAATAATGAATATCACTATTATTTTAGCACTGTTTTCTAATTCTATACTATTTATCAGCAATAAATTTATTATCAAGTAAAAATAAAAGATACTCTGTTTACTATAACATAAATAGAATATTAATATTTACATGGTTTTATATCATTAATTGATTAGAATATTCCTTGTTACCAATATTTTAATTTTGTTAAATTTACAAATGTTATGCTGACCTTGTAATAGAATAAATTTTTATTATCTACGAGTCAGTCTTTCTTGTTTGAGTAAATTCACATCACAATTTAATAGTTTAGTAATCTACCGATAATTAGGTTTACAGGTAACGTATTGTTTTGTATATTTTTCTGTCTTACTTTAAAATATATAATTTATTCACAATAGCCAATAAGATAAAGCAAATTTCACATTAACAAGATTAATAAATACTTTGTTCGTTGAATCTATAAGACAAATTAAAAACACTTATGCAAAATGAAAACAAATTGGTTAATTTTATTTCTTCTATTATTGAAAATTAAAAATTCGGACAGAGAAGGTAGATCAGATATCAATGTTATTTTTATTGATCCAGCAGATCTATTAGGTACAATTGTTACTATTGATCCATGGAGAGTTGGGTTGATATTACCTACTAAATCATATCAGAATGAAATCCATATTAAAAAATCTATATGGCTATTCCATAGAATTACAAATCATTTGCCAATTTTTGTGCTTCTTTTACCAGATCCTTGGTCTTGCGAATTAGATAGTCTTTTAAAAAGGTATAATTTAATTAAGATTAAAAGTGGTGTAGTTTTATATTTCAAATCTTTTCTCAGTGAAAGTTTATATAAGAAAGAATACATGGAATTTATGCCTATGATATTATGCAATGATGACATAAAATTATTTAATTTATTTATAAAATGTTTGTCAAACCATTGGTGTACTATAACAAATGAAAGAGCATATGAATTATATATTGCAAGACATGATTGGAGTTTTAATTGTTTATTGGCTAACCAAGATTATAATCATACTAGAAGAAATATAGCAATACAAAAAATATCTAAGAATAAATCAATGAAAGATATTAATATAAAAAACGATAATATTATTAGAAAAAAAATAAATGAGAGCAAAATAAAAATTGATAAAGATATTTCAATGATCAATATGGAAAAAGAAAAGAATAACAATATTAACTATGAATTGAAAATCCAACAAATGAAGGAGGTACTCAACGAAGACAGCAAAATATTATCTTATGAAGATAAAGAAGGAACTTATAATAACAATAAGTGGTCGAGTTTATTTAAATCTTTGAGATTTAATGAAAATAATGAATTTTATAACAAATATTGGATGTGTGCTTTTGGAATTGGTGCATTATTTGGATTATATTATTGGATATTTATTTAAAAACCAAGATGATCATATTAAATATTATTGTTTACTTTATCTATTGAGTTTTTTACTAATTATTCGTTGATACCATAGCTTTTTTTATCAACTGTAGAGTCTTATACAACATATATACTTCTTAAAGTATTACTCTTCCTGGCTAATTTATCTCTGTGCAATTTTTGTTGTAAATCACTTCTAACATTTTTTAATACGCTTGATTATATGTATAACTGAATGGTAGGTATTGGTTAATTTTAAAAGTTCTTATTATATTACGTAATCATTTCGTTTTATTATATGACTTATAAGATGTTCTGATATTTTTACGTTTTTAAGCATACTAATTTCTTAGTAAATATATCATATATTCTGAACTCTTTGTTTCAACTTTTAATTATAACTTCATCTGTAATTCTTTATTATAAATGAAATTATCATTTTTATAATCTTCACGATTATTTTGGTTGACGTAAGGATAATTAGTCAAACCACCTACAGAAGATCGAAGTAGATATGAAATAAATAACGGCATGTTTTCGAAATGTAATTTTTATTATATAAAGTGTGATTTCTTTTCTTCTATGCGTAGTTGCATTCTTTAGCACTATCACTCCCCAATTTCTGTATCGCTTCTTCGATTATACTGTTTATTTCCATGCCTTCCTCAATGCTTCGCTTAAACCTTAGCAAGATGGTCTCTTTGGTTTTCTATAATACGATGGATTAATTATATGCCTAGATAGTCGATGCAATGTTAAGCTCCTTTAAGTAACCTTTGCAAAACCTTGTCACTGTCTTATCTCACGTCATAGCATAAAATATAATTTTAGCTTTAACTTTATAAAGTAATCCGACTAATTAGACAAAAAATCATATTTTCTTTTTTTCACCGTCTCAACTAGCTGGAAATTATCTTTACTTGTTATGTAAGATTTACTATAATTCTTTCATTTAAGCTTTTAGTTAAATAATATTTCCGGTCAATTATATTTGACCACGATATCAGTTTTATTCTAGTGTCGACACAGATTTCGGCTCTTTCATCAACAGAATTCAATTGCAGTTTTTTTAATTGTTTAAAAATATATTTATTCAGCAATAAAAGACGTTAATACTTAAGAACTTCGTTTCGTTTGTATCATCATGGCCAAGCTTTTCACACCCGATAGCCAAGTGATCTAATTATTTCTCAGCTTTATCTCAATCTGGCATAATATTGCATTTTTACAACAATAAAATTTTCTATTTTAGATGTGGCAATATATTGTTTCTGCACGGGAACCATTGTTTTTGTGTTTCATCTCATTAGAAACATTTTTAAGCCTATGTTTTCATTTTACCTGGCTCTATATAACTTTTCATGTTATTTCTTTACGTTATATTGTTATTAGTTAGTGCTATGCACATTTAAAATTAAAGAGAGGTGTATTTTGGTATTTTCCTAAACTTTTATAATAATACTCTTTTTAAGAAGAAATTTTGATATTTTATCACGTGATATAGCATACATACATGCATGCATTCATTCTTCAATTCTATATTTCTTCCTATATATGTTGCAAGCAATAAACCCTTATCACAAACTAGGTTAAAAATGAATATTATGTTTAACAAGAAGCTGACGTATGCTGGCGACTGAAAAAAAATACAATTATTTATATTATTTTTTTAAGATAAGGTGATAGGAGGTCATGGAAAATGAAAGAGCCGAAATTCGGGTTGATACAAGGATAAGGACTGATATCCTAATAAAAAATAATAGACCAGATATATTTATTTACGATAAGAAGGAGAATGAAATTATATTAGT
>SBIQ01000235.1:0-12865 GCA_014805555.1 Astathelohania contejeani | reverse complement strand
TTTATGAATTTTATCAGAAAAATGAAAATTCTCAAGGGGGTAAGTGAATACCCCTTTAATAGACCAGAAATTAAAGGGTAATTAGAGCCGAAAACATGAAAATTCAGGAAAAATACAAAAAAAGAAGAAGAAATAAAAATTACATAATAATAAGTAATATACCATGATTCATGCAAAAATGAATATATAACAATGTATATTAATATATAATGCTGTATTATACTATATAGGTAAAATTAAAAAAGTTTAATACAATGCATAATAAAGTATATTGATGTATTTTGTAAAAATTGTTTAAACAGTGTTATGTATAAAGTAGTATAAAAATTAGTATTTAAACAGATTGATTTCATTACACAAGGATAAATTGATATCAAAATATGTCATGATATAAGACAACTATACTAATAAATCTTATTTATTTAAATTATATTTACTTATAATAATACAATCAGACATCTTTACATAAATCCTTGATATTCAAAAATAGGATAATCAATGAAAGTATATCTACATACATGTTTGATCACATACATAAAAACACAAGCATCTATATGATGAAAGGCTTATCTACACATAACATATACAACTGAGTCAGCTGTTTAAAAACCAATCAATTTACACAAACTTTTGTCAATATAGAAGGTTATGAAAATCTCTGAAAACTATAATAAATATAGAAATAACTACTATTTATGATAGATAATCATGCAATATATCAGCATTGTATGTTCATAAATAGATATTGAAAAGTCTTATAATTGATTCGTACAATAGATCTAAATATTATTGATTTAAACTGTGTAATAACTTATTGTGTTATCCTATGACCATCTTTTTATGGCAAGTAATTGCATTCAATGTAACTAAATTCTTCAAACGCATAATAACTTTTTTTCTACTTATTCTCTTATATGTATATCATAGCGACACTTTTTCTCTACTCAAATATCATAATTTCAATTGTTTTCTTGAGTACTGTTGATTAGATTTATAAATTTATTATAGTGATTATAATAAAATCTGTAGATATTTTCTATGAAAGTTAATTACTATATTATAACATAAGCAATTTAATTGTTATTTATTTTGTATACCATACCCGATTTATTTACAATAATTTATATTTACGTCTTTATTTTAACAATCTGGAGATACTCTTAGCTTGTTGAATATTCAAATAAGTATTATTAAAAGCAATAGATGGGTATCTTGATTATATAATAAGTCAAGTTAAAAGTAATAAATACACATCTTGTATAAATGGAATATTATTGCACATTATATGAAATACTTTTTTCTGATGTTATCATACAAGTCTCAGTGTGATAATAAAATCTTATTGTAACTAGTTTCTTGTATATTTAGAGTATAGTCTGTAGTATATAAAAATTTGGAATATTTTGTTTAACGCTTCTGCATTTATAATTCGCTCTTTTTAATGCAACAATGTAAGTAGGGTTTGAATTATACAATAGTAACTTGAATGATTGTTTATGCTAACCGATGCTATTGTTTATTGTCTTTATTCAATTTGACATAAGATGCTTTACATTAGTCTGATACACACGGTGTAAACAAAAACTGTAATTTTCCATATGTTAAGCAAGTATTATAATTAGGTTATCACTTGTTATAAAATATTCACATTGAAGTTATTAATAGACAATTATCGTACAATACTCTTTGAGTTATATAATATTAAAAGCTATGAATCATCATTTCTATGTAATTGCAATATTTTATATTATCATTTAAAATTTACACTGTATAGTCTAACTAGTAAATATCTTTATATTTCCAAAAGAATAATTGATTTATAGACTTTTATTACAAGTACTATGGCAAGAAGATATGTATTAAATAAACGTTTTTAATTATATGTATATATAACATAATAAATTTATACGTTTATAATTGATACATACACATTACATTTTAATATAAATTGATACTGAAATACACGGCATAAATTTGAAAAACACATAAATAATATATATGTACATATCTTTCAAGTTTTGAAATTACTGGTATAATGTATTATATTGTAGCTATGTTATATGCATATTTATGACACGAAGCGATATAGTGGTATTTATATTTATACATATGCTAATATATAGTGATATTTTATTGTAACTAATTTATGCTCTTAATAACATTATTTTTTTTATATACTATATACAACAATTGTATAGCAAATAAATATGCTACAAAATATTTTGACGTAAAAAGCTATGAAATTTATGAAATCTATGCGATTATACGAATACAATAATACATAAGCTGTAAGTACAGTTGCTAGCATTTGTTATTATTAATGGAACTATTAATCATGTATGAAAGAAAAAGAAACTATGTAGTTATAGCACAATAATAATCAACACAACACAATCTAGGTTTTATATAATTTAAGTATGAAAACATATAGAATTATATATATAAAAAACCCACAATTTTTGTTATATAATATATCGAATGCAAATATATAATATACCTATATACGTTAATTAAACATCATCTTATATCAACAGGTTTGACTTTTTTTGGAGGCAAACTTTCCCGGCAACTACAAATCACAACTTCACAAAACATCGAAAATATGTGCTATTTGAAGACTTAATCATCCATAACATCATATACTGTATGCAACACACTTGTATACAAGCATTAAAATATATAGTATATCGATATGTAGTAAATATTTGCATATTTTGACAATTTTATTTTCAAAAACCACAATAATTTTATAAAAACAGAACTATAAATACAAAAAGAAATTTAATACCCATGAAGTTCATGTTTTACGAACACAAGGTAGTAGGTGCTATTCCGTTCACTTTGCAAACTACTGCGAGTTGACATAGTGCACTGGTAACCGGCTTACTGAGCGGTGACGCACCTCGTAAATCCAGGTATAGTAAAATATGAACATGTGTGATAATGAAATTATATAGTGATGGCGCGACTATACAATTGGGATAAGCACTATCCAGGGTTCAATTGCTCCGGCGAAAGACGGATCCAGGCTTATTACCCGATTTGACGTTGCTTAATGTATGCCATTGCTTTTGATTGAATTATCATAAGAATGTTTTCATGTATATGATTGGCTGTATGATTTGTATGAGCATGGCAAAAAGAGGAGAGAGGTTGGGTAAAAGAATAAATGATATAAAATTAAATAAAGTAAAAATATTTTTGTTGGCAGTGTCTACTGCTTTTTGTATATGCTTTCTACTTCATAGTGTATATATATCTAACCGGTGGGTATATATGCACGTAATGTAATGAACACTCTGTCCAGACACGATTCTGTTGGATAGAGAAGATGGAGTATTTGTGTCTTATGATCCTTACTGAATATAATAAGGAACATATATATGTTTTCAATATATCTCATCTTTTCTATTATTATTTTGACAGGTAGCGAGACGTCAGCAATACCTGTCAATAAGTTAATAATAGAAAGTAAAAAATAATTATAAAATATAAGTAAAATCTCTGAGATTTGTAAAACCCTAACCTAATAAATAAAAATGCAATTTAATAACTATTATAGAACTATTTAAATGCACAAACAAAGTATACTTGAAATATAAATAAATAAACAAATTTTAACTTAATATAACTAAAATAAATATTTTTTAATTTTTTAGTATAATATCTATGATAAAACATCTTTATACATTAACATCTTATTACAAATATGTATTACATAAATATGATTTGTTACTAGCATAAGAAATTAAATAACTTAAATAAATGTGATTATATATTCAAGTGCTATAAATACAATATATCTCTAAAGTATGTGTGATAATATAATACATATACATATCAAATATATTTATATAGGCTTAGGGTTATTGCATGCATTATAAAATAAAGAAAATTCGTTATTACTAATATATGAAGGTAAAAATAATAAATTTAATACAAGACTTTTTATATACTGATTTACTACAGAAAGATTTAAGCATATATCTTTTTGTATTCTACCATGTATTTTGTATTAAAAGTACATGATCATATATTATGAGATACAGTGATATCGATAGTTTTTATAGTATATAACCAACGAAATCTGATGTATTTATTTAGGGTGTATATATAATCTGACCAACTTATTGAATTTATCAAAATTGCATATATAGTTATATGCTTAACGAACAAAGATAATATATTACTATAATACACTAAAAAGATTACAACATGTATCAGGTAAAGATATCGATACTACGTCTCGAATAATTCATCAATATAATACAATACCTTTAACATATATTTTCATTTAAATAAATCATATACATTATAAATCATTGACTGAATTTTTATAGTTCATTTCTATATACGAATTATCTATACGGTTATTAACTCAATATAGTAACTGTATCAATTAAAACAATATTTTTACATAAGATTATTGTTATCTGAAATCTATACTGTTTATAATCGATAAATCGCTTTGCAACTGACTTACAGTTTATGTATTAGGGTACTTTTGTTATTATACATAACATATATATCATCAACACTTATAAACGTTTACATGATACTATCATAACTAAGTATACCTACTGTTCTTTGGTCATATTATAATCTAAATTTTTGCGTAATGATTTATATTTATATGTGCTTATGCCACACCATTTGATTCCTCTGCATACCGTTAAATAAATTTTAAGATATATATACATCAACTAAATCACATATATATAAATAGTATAATACATCTTGACTAACTATTAAAACTCACACTTCTAATAAGTAATGAAAACTATTGTTAAAACAACCATCTATTATACACACACAAATAAACGATTAACTCACCCTTTATGTTTTCACATATTCAACAGCTTCTTACACATCAAACAATCAATAGGATATCATTATATATCGACGTTATTTTGAACAATAAATTATAAATACATATATTTTACTAACATGAGAATTTCATATTCAAGATGTAATAGCATTTATAATATCTGTTTTGTAATGTTACGATATACACATAATATATAATAGAAATATATTTCAAATAAAAGCATAGAATATATATCTTTATAATAACATTTCAAGTTCAATATGCATCATTACATTCTTTACGAGTATATCAATGCTGCAGTGTTTATTGCATAAATAGAGTAATATTACATAGCAATCTTCAGTTATAAATAACTACGATATATCATTACTACTTGATGTTTCATTAGCAAAGTAATTTACTTAGACCACATGTTTTATTCTACAAACTTATTATACAGAAACTGTTGAATATGTGCAGTAAATAATATAAACATATAACTATCACTAAAATTTTTATTCAAAATGATATTAATGACTATTTAGTACAAAGTATTATTATTTGTAAGGGTTAAATATCTTAAAAACATTATATTAAGTATATGGGTGATACAAGAATTTACGTGATTTTATCTAATATACCGATATATATTATTTGTGTAAAACTAACAATATTTATGTGTATTACACAATTAAATATATACTTATTAAAAAGTCGCGTTTTGTTATACGCCATTCATAGAAATAAGCATTATAACAGATAATAACTATGGTTTCATGCTACTAAAATAATAAATATTAAAATTCAAAATAAGGTACTAGCATGATACAAAGTATGAACACAATACGATTAAGCGATGTAATTAATATTAGAAAATATTACAAAACATTTTATATTGTAGTTTTACAAACCCTATAGGGTTATATTGCGAAATATGTAAGGATATAGTATATTTATGCTACTTTTCATATATACAATGTATTTCTATTAAAAGGCATGACAGTGTGTTAATGTATTATAACATTTTGATAAATATCAAGCTATATTGTGGTTATCACATTATAGTAAGCATTGACTTTAAATACAGATTTACAAATATTTTTACACATCTGCTAATATATTTTTAATTCTTATTATCATAGGCCTCCAATTCCTTATATATTTTTCATAAAACAAATAATTGTTCTATAGTTCATACTTATTCATTTAAAATATTTCAATAAATCAATGCACTAGTTTATTATTCTTTTTTGAGTATGATTACAAAGTTTTACTAACCCTTAATTTAATTATTAATGAGCGACTTTGTGATAAGCTGTTCATGCAAAAAATAAAACCCCCAAAATTTTGATAATTTAGATATCTTCTCTTAAATTCAGATGAATTGTGAAATATGTAACATACGTAAAAAGTTTTATACAACCAACTCTAATAATTAATAAAAATACTAAAAGGGTTATTCAAGTATTAAATAAATACATATAATTGTATCGAGCAAGGGTTAAACTATAATTGATCTAATAGCTAATATAAAAATTTCGTAATATACAATATGCTTTTATTATTCATATTCACAAGAAACAAATTCAGAATACTCTTAATATAAATACTTATGATTGATATTTTTGACATAACGTTGGTACAACTATTAACATAATAAGCAAACAGATATACTGTATTCTAATTATATAAAATATATCTGCACACAGTGCTACATTGTGTAATATTATACTAATATGTATAATATATTATCGTCACGGTTTTCGTTTAAATTAAAATCACGATATTATTATATAAAAAGGGTTAAGTCGTAAATGAATAAATTTTTATTCATAAATTATCTATGTTCGACTATATTCATAATACATACTGTTGCTTATATTATATATACCGACTGAATTGAATATTCCGGAAAGTTTAGTAAAATTAAATTGAAAAATAAGGATAAAAAGAATAAAAATGTTTTTATTGAATGAACAGCGTTTTTCGTATATAACCTTAATATATTAATATTGACATTTTCAACCAAGTCAAAAGATTGATTTACATATTTGAAATATAATAGTAATAATATATAATAAAACTGTATAAAATTTTATTTGATAGTCAAGGATAATATAAATTAATGAGCAATATCACAATATAAGCCCATTCACATGTCGATAAGTGTTTCATTATATTATTGACAAACAAGTTTAATTTTATGATCATCGTAAACACTATATAATGCATTAAAAAATAAAGTAATAATATGAGTCAATACTCGTATGTGAAATAAGAACCCTTAAAATATTCTTTGTGTTTCTATAATAATTAGTAGTATAAAAAACGATTATTTGAATAAATCATCAAGATTTAATATATTACTATTATTCGACATTTACATCAATTATAATTCGATTATATTACAATGATACTACTTATTCACTTTATTTATATATTACATCGTATAAAAACATCACATTAAAATATAATTACAATACAAGTTTATAATACAAAATAAACTCCATTTAGATAGTTTATGAGTTTACTAATCAATTTAATTAAATATATTCAGTATGAACGATTGTTGATATTAATCATAGGGTTAACATGATCTAGTGGTATAATGACAGTAATAATTTGATCACGTTCATATTATTATATATTATATCACAAGATCAAATGTAAAACGAAGTAATTTTATTATTCTGAATAACTAACAATACATTTTTATAGTGATATTCTAAAAATTGCCACAGGAAAAGAAATGTGTCAAAATAAACATAACATTTTTATTAGATGAATTCAGAGATTGTATAAACACGAGTTAGCCAGATGTAGTTATCAGTATTCCTAAGAATGCTATGAGACACGACATGAAAAATTACAATATGTAATATAAATGAAAAAAACTAATAATATACGAAGTAAATAAATAAAAACTCGTCTGCAATAAAAAATTTATTTATATATATGGCTATAAGCATATGAAGATTAATGAAAGTCGGTAATACATACTCATGTCATTAAACTGTTTGAATTATAATCATTCAACACGATATCATTCCTTGTCTTCTCATTATTTATTATATTTATCGAAGTATAACAACAAATCATTTGTACACATAGATAGTCTCATCCATTATCCTATGCTTCCAGCTGCTCAATAAACTTACTTCACTTTACTTAAATTTCCATATCTTGCCGCATCATCTCTATCAAAAACACTGAATATTTTATCTTTCTGCTTCATCATCCTACGATCTCATTATTATCATGTTTCTCATATCTTTTACGTTTAATTATACGCGTACCACCACTGTTTTAAATATACACAGTACTCGTGTTTATATAGTTACAACACCTATGCATTACTATTATTTCATTTTGTCACGACAAACTCTTCTCATGTATTTATTGGCTTTAATCCGACTTTCATTGCTCAGAATTCATGGAACACATTATATAGGGTTATCTATTACATTGATCGCATATCATTCCATTTTATATAAACTTTCATATATGCTAATTATATCAATTGTCTTTCTCGTTTTCTTTTCGTTTCAAGGGGTAAAATTTTATTTATATAATAATTCTTTCTATAACTGATAAGTAAACACGAAAATACTATAGTATGAACTATTTGTGTATTACCTTTATATAATAAAAGTTTTCTTAACTTGTAATTCTATTACTAACATATCATTCAAAAGACAAGAAGATTATGAAATAGCAAAGCAAGGCACTACGTCTCACAACAAATATAATAATACATGTTGTTTATAATTATATCATATGTTATCTAGTATCACATTGATTATCTATTTCGAAATACTTCACTATGTATTTATTGATTGCTATCGTTTACTTATTATAAAATGATATAAGTATACATATTTATTACTTGTTATATCGAATCACTGAAAACCACAAATTTACGTTTAAGTGCAACATAAAGACCCTTAATTCGAATGACTGATCATCATATCTATTGATTTTTATTATATACAAATACCATTCTTTTATTTGAGTTATATGTATTTAGCATATGCATATACATTTTCAATCAAACCTAAATATATGTAAAATATTCGATGTTTTAATTAAACATATCTATCACAAGAAAATAAACAACAATTGCTCACGTCCGTAATAATTTGTGAGAAATGAAAGTTATAATATATGTTTTACTTATACATTTTATTATAGATATTTATTAGATATAAATGATATTACATAGCATTTTAATGAAACCCTTTTGAATGTATAAATAAATTGCATAACTACCATTTTCGAATTAGAAATAATAAAATAAATTCCTGTGACTGTAAAAACCTAAATTTTTATTATCATTCATTAAAGTAATATATGTGTAAAAGCAAGCTGATTATATTATGCTTAACTATCATACATTATCGCTAATTTTTATAGAACATTTGAATAAAAAGTGATCTAAGCAGCTAAAATCAATTATATATAAATAAACGAGCTATTTATAAAGGTTTTTACATGGATTGATATAAACATGAATCAAGCATGTGTAGTATAATAATACTAAAATATGAAAGCTTAGACTTGTGAACAAGCTAACTATAGTTATTTAAAATATAAAAAAAACATACGAAGATAAGTAAAATATAACTACTTTTAATATTTTTATTTATATATAAGTCCAGATAGTGATATAGCTTTTATAATAAAGCATAGTAATCGTGTTCGAATTAGTAATAATACACTAGTATTAACACTTCACTTTTTACAGTTACATCTCATATATTAAACAGAATAACTTCTTACCTACATAAACGTAGTTCTTATCATTTTATTATTCGTCTTATGCAACTCTTGTTGATTACATATACACTATCTCACCATTAAGTAAGCATTTCTGGTTATTACTTAATCTCTCATAAAAACACAGTCATCACTTTATTATTGTTATTCACCTTCTCCATTATTTCATATTATTATTCTTTTCTCGGTATTAAAAGTTTTCCTCACCAACACACTATTTCGATGGGGTTTCTTTTATTCATGCGTTTGATCCCATCTATTATTTACAAAGCTATACTATGTATATTGACTATTCATTTCATAAACACTCGCATTATTATAAATGAAGCGATAGCCTTACATTATATGATTTTATGAGTTGCATCCGATCTACACATAGCATTCTATATATTTTTAATACGAATGAAGATATTTAATTGATTGACATTTGAATTTTTTGGGATAAGGAAATTTTTTTAGCTAAACATGATTCCATTTATTTAAGGGTTAATGCTATATTATTCTTTATCTTTCTTTTCGATGGCCTACTGTTGTCATCCAGTGGCACTTGCTTCTCCGAATCTTTTCACAGCATCTTCTACTCGATCTCCTACGTCTATGCTATCCTCGATGCTTCTTCTGTACTCAAGTGTATGGTTTCGAGCATTTTCTTCAATACTGTCGATTGGATGTATGCCTCTATCGTAGGGGTTATATTTAATTCTTTTAAATAATTTCTGTGGTACTTGGTTACCACACCACCCCATGTCATAACATAAAGTATTATTTTAGTTTTTGCTTTGTATAGCAAGCCTAATTCGTTCGCCAAAAGCTCGTATTTCCTCTTCTTCTCTGCTTCAACAATTTGGAGAATATCTTGGCTCGTTATGTTGACTTCAACATTGATTGATATGTACATTATATTTTATAAAATTAAAATAAAAAAAATTTACCCATAAATAATGAAAACGTAACAGTATTCAAATTCCTGATGCAAAGAGACGAAAAGAGAAAGGAAATATAGATGGGAGAAATGAAGGGAGGCAAATAAAGGGGCTAGAGGAAGAGGCAGTAATACAAAAGAGTGGGGAATGGGCGAAAAGGGAAAATTTAAAATGAGTGTAGTAGATGTAAGGAGACAAGAAGAAGGAAAATTAAGAGAGAGAATGGGAAATAGTAAAAAATGGAGGGAGAAAGATATAGGATAAGTTGAGAAGAAGTGAAAGGACAATATGGAGGTAGAGGGAAGATAAGGTAGAGAACGTTAAAGATGTGAATGGAAAGTAAAGAGTAACATCAGAAAGGGATGAGAGAGAAACTATAAAGTTGAGGTACTGAGGAATCAGTAACTAGGTATTATAAGTAATGTAAAAGAGGGAAAAAAGAAGGGTGGAAGGAGAAAGGAAGCGATAATGCAATTAAGAGGTATCAAGGAAGAGAAAGTAAAGAACAGGTAGTAAAAGGGAAGAAGAGGGGAAATAATAATGAATTTGAAGGGAAAGAAGAGGAAAAGCATTATATAGGAAGGAGACGGTAAAAGGGAGAAGGAGAAAATAATAGAAAAGAAGTAAACGGACGAGAAGGGAGGAATGATGGATAAGGGAAATAGAAAGTAGTAAAGTTGAGTAAGAAGGCGAAAAGAGAGGAAAAAGGAAAAGTGTGAAGGAGAAATAAGAGAGAGCAAGTAATATAAGTAGAAAGTAATAGACAGGAAGAGAGAAGATAAGGAAAATAATTATATATGAATATAAGAGGTTGGAAAGGAAGGAGATACAAAGAAGGTAATATAACAACCTATGTGGATAAGACATAAGAAGAATCGATGGATAGGTGGGTGTATAGTAAGGAGAAAACTGTGTAAATGACAATGAGGTAATGGTGATAATGTGTGTGCAATTTTATAACACTTCTTCGTCTTTGAAATGTAATGAATTGATACAGAGATAAATAGACTGTCATCGAGAACATTCAAGAAAGAAAATAATAGACAGCGAATGTTCGTAAGAGTGAGAAAAACATTCAAATGGAATAAATATTGGCAGAAAGGCGATACTAATAAGTGATCTAAAAATATTATAAATAAACATATAGCAATACAAAAAGGTTTTTGGTTACAAATAAATAAAAACGATATATTTATATTTCTGACACCTATTGTATATTTACTGTTCTATGATGTTTTTTTCTAACACACTACCTTATAGAACAATGTATGTACACAATTTTTAGTAGATTATTGATTGTATTTTACAAGAATTTTAATGAGTCTATATTTCACCTAACTGTAAATAAATTTTTAATATTTCAAAATTCCAGCTGTTATATTCAAACAACTCAATAAAAATATTTAATCAAGTTATTTACATCATTTTTATATCAGTAAAGTAAAATTATTATGAATGATTACAAAACATCGAATTTCAACCAAACAAGACATTTTAGATAAATATATTTAATTCATGTATAAAATACTAATATGTATAAGATGATAAGTACCAAAGTTAAAATTATTATTTAAATAAAAACCCTTATAAAATTATTTTTTATTCTTATTGTATAAAGTCGATATGATACAGATGATTTTAAAATTAAGTACTTACTTGATTAGATTTTAAACCAGTATTAGCTATTCTATAAGAAAGTTTTGAAACTATGATATATAGTATAACTATCGTAAATTTAAAACATTAACGCACATTTATGTAATAAAATTTATCAATCTTATTTTATGTATAAATCAAAAAATATAACAAATAGTTATAATCAGCTATAAAAAGATGCTTAAATAAAAGGAATTCAAATCGAGTTATTGGAATATTAAAGAGGTGTTCATAAATAAAAATTTTCAAGTATTCAAATCAAAAATATATTAATTAATCTACATATCAAAAAAATATATATGATATTATGTTACAGAGAAAGGAAAATACAATTGTAAATTAAAAAGAGAATATAAGAATAATTAAATATAAAAAAACTTAACATGCATATCACTATAATTTGAACATATATAATGTAAGCATGACTAATTTAATATACTTATTGAATACTAACATTTTATGTAGCATATGGTCAAATGTAATTTCATAAAAATCGACTACAAACAATAAAAAGATTGAAAGTAATTTCAAATGTTGAATAAACTATCGTATTAAACGATTAAAAAAATATATACAAACTTGTTAAATATATGTATAATTACAGTGATCTATGATTGGTAAACGAAAAATTTTATAGTTGAGTAATTTTTTAGCAAATATATAATTGATTCTATCAGAGCAAAAAAAAATAAAATTTATATAC
>SBIQ01000233.1:0-13098 GCA_014805555.1 Astathelohania contejeani | reverse complement strand
TTTTTAAAGCCGTACTTATTCGCAAGTAGAAGGTGAATACACCTAAGTACCTCATTATGCCTTCGCGTATAGTCATGGCCAAGCATTCGATCACAACCTGTTGCCAGATGGTCGATCGACTTTTTGGGATTACCACAATGCTGGCATTGTAAAGCATTGTCTCTCCAAAAAACGTTTCTATCTTGGATATAACAATAAATTCCTTCAGCACTGGGATCAATATTCCCGTATTTCATCCAAGTAGAAAAATAAGTAATTGATAAATTTAAAAAAACATAAGGTTAAATTAAAAAAATAGTTTATTTGATAAAATAAATGTGTTTATTCTATGAAATAAAACAAACTTAAATAATTAAATTGGATGCCCAAGATTTTAACATCCATACCGAAGATATCAAGGATCCTACAAGTATTAAGAAAGCTAAAATGGTTAATGGATTCATTTTACGCACAGCCATGATATAAACTATACATGGGAATCCATAGCATATGAAATTACTTACTGTTGCTCCTAGAAATCCAGCAACAACACTTATATTTAATCCTGGAATCATTGCTAAAAAGACAATAAGTACGCAATAAACTAATGTTATTATTCTACCAAGCTTTAAAGATGTATCATTTGTTCCTGATAATTTCAAAAAGCCACGCAAAATGTTAATAGTAGAGTCTCTTGTAGGTTGCATCTGCATTGGAAAAGCACATGTCATGACTATAAGAAAACCAACAACTCCCGCCAACGTCATAAGTCTCCCTAGGTCATAATCACCTATTCCAATGCACTGAACCACAGCATCATTTTTATTGAGCAATAAATCCAAAATAGTTTCTTTTATTACACCGCCAAATAATAAATAGCCAAATACTCCGATTGAAATACAAATAAGTGATCCAAATCCAACGGCAATTAAAGATACAAGTGTAATAGATCCTATCGTACGATTTGAAAGTTCTGAAAACGTCTTGACAATATTTTGATGGCAACCCAAAGCAAAAATTACATTGGGAAATCCACTGGCAAAATCTGTGTTAAAAGCTTTAATTTCTCCTTTTGGACATTTTCCGAATGTTTTGAAATAGAAAAATATAAGAAGCAATGCAAGATAAGCTACTGAACCAACACTCAAATAAGAAACATATCGAAGACTTTTTAGATCTTTTTTTAGTGACAATATAATTAGTGGGATAGACACGGCCAATACAGTCACCTGTTCTGGTATGCCAGAAATAGACGGGACTATTTTATATACCCAATTCTTTATTGTAAGAAGATATCCAATACACACTCCAAATCCTTGCATAGCTATGCAAAAATCAGCAAAATACCCAAGATATGGGCTTAATGATGCGCATGAATTATAATATGATATTTCCTTTCCTTTTATTTTGTTTGCTCCGTAGCATATTGCATAAAGAGTAAAAAAACAAATTGATCCAATAAATGCAATTCCGAATGTTCCACCAAGATATCCAAGACAAGACACAGATGAGCTGAGTAGAATCACACCTGTACCCATCATTGTTGTAATCATAACAATAGAAGCTGCTGGTATACTCAATCCTGTATTTTTTGCCATTAGGGGTAATTTATAATTAATTTAATTAGTGATAATAAACCAATTTTTTAGATATCAATCACTCCTTTATTAAATAATATCAAGATAGCTAAATTTATTAACAAATTTTTGAAATAAAAATATAAATTTATTGACGAGTAATGAAGTATTAAAATTTATCTATTTTTTACAAATAAATTATTTAAAAATACTCATTCCAAGAACAGGAATAAATAGATATACATTGATATTAGAATAATAACCGATATTCCAGAAAAACACAATGGGTTACATATATTCATATACGACGATAAAAACAATGAGATTATTTTATAGAGCGGATATAACAATAACAAATTTATTAATGCCAAGAAATAGGATAACTATGGTCTGCTGTTCAATGAATTCGATATACTCTGCAAGTTAATAACTAAAACAATCACATGATTTTAACTTAGTATAGCATAAAGACTTACTAAACACGTAAGATATGTGGCATAGCAAAACATTGTAAATGGATGGATATATCCACTAATCATATTTTTACTTTATTATATTCTTTATTAAAGGGTGTTAAAAGAGTATAATAGACTAATAATATGATTAGTGGATAAAAGTAAAATTGGATACTCAACAATAATAATGGAAAGACTGAGTTAGCATTATCCATTCAAATAAACATATCTAAATTTATTATTATCTTCATTATTTTTTTCGTAATTATTATAAGATGCAATAAAATCATATTTTTATAAATGGCTTTAAATATTTACATCTATCTTTTTATAGGCCTCTAGTCAAGCAATCTTGAATCGTGAAAGAGCTTGTTTAAATAAAGTAAGATATTTACACTAACCCTTTAAATAAACCATTTAATATTTTATAAGCTAGTTCAAATATAAATGTTAAAACACCAAGTTATTATCTCATTTTATACACGGATAAACATAAAACTAAATGTTCACAATTACTTTTATTTAAATAAAAATAATTAAACTTTTTTTTGATTAATCATATCATTATAAGTCATGTACACTTATTACTTTACGAGGAGCAATACAACAACTTCTATCCTTGTGAAGAGGTTTTCTCATATCATATGCATTTTCTGGAGGATGGGTGTAATATCCTGTTATAGTTCGATATATTACGTATCCTCTCTTTTTGTAAAATTCAATAGCCGAATAATTTCCTACTCTTACATATAAATCAATAAATACAGCAGATAAATCTTCCATTTCTAAATGTCCCATCAGGGCACTGCCCAGCCCCCATCTTCTATAAAAAGGAGCAATGCTCAGTGCAGTAACATGTCCATAATAATATTCTTCATTGTATTCGTATTTTCCTATCAAGTATCCATATATGATATCTTTATTAATAAAATATTCATTTGTGTTTTTGGTATGAGATTGTATCTTATAACACTCATCTCCATGATTTAACAGGTAGTATAAATAATATGCTATGGTATAATTATCTGTTTTTGCATCTAAATTGGCAAGATCAAGTGAAAAGATGTCCAATGGTGTAAATAAATCAAACTCATACATTTGGGGTTAAATTCTAAACTGATTTAATTAAAAACAACTTAAATTATAATTTGTTTTTGTAATCCAAATATCCATCTGAAGTAATTTCGAATCCTAGCAATTCCCTAAAAATATAAACAGGGTCAGAGAATATTTTATCGGGGATTTTAGAAACAAATTCTAAATCTTCTAATAACGAATTTTTTCTTCCAAAATAAAACGTAGTAATAAAGCTTGTTTCATGTTTACTTTTAACAAAAGATAGAAACTTTTCAAATTCTTTTAAAGCATCTCCTATTACCGAGATTTTATATATCTTTTTTGGCAGCAATTTATTATAAGCAGCTGGAAAGAAAAAAGCAAAATTGGCAGGAAGAAACATTATAATAAAACAGCACATAATATATTTAATTTGCAACTGGATCATCAAATGCCCATCCACCATAAAATCGTTGATATTTAGTTTGAGGAATTCATATAATTCATTCCATGCTTTCTTATCATGTATCCCGCTTATCATGTCATCATCGTCTAAGCTTAGTCCCTCATTTAGCAAATCTTTCATTTTATTGATTTTTTCTATTTTGTTAGCAATGGCCTCGGATGATGACATTGTTCCTTTTTTGCGATCTTCCTCGTTTTTCGGAAAATCTTCATCGTTACTCGATGCGCTTACTGATGGTGCATCATATCCATAATCCCCTTCGTATATGATATCATCTGAGCTTTCCTCATTTGGTTTAATTAATTCTTTTTTATAATTTTCAACCACAAAGAATGAATTTACAATTAAAAAAAATAAAATCATTGTGTAATAAGAGTAGTGAAATTTTTATTTTCATGAAAGATCAAACAATATAATCAGGGCAAGAATGGAATAAAACCATAGACCTTACATTGTAACAGAATTTTAAATTAACAAATAAAACGCACTGTGAATATAATAGAAAAGAAAATCGGAAGTAAAATTTGTATGAAATTATTTTAAATAATAGTGCAGTTAGTATTAGTGGTATATAGATAAGATCAGCGTAAGATGCAATAGAAAATATAAGATGGAGGAGTATGTAATCAACTTATGATATATTAAATATTACTAAAATTCAAAAAGAAAACGAATAAAAATAAAAATAAAGTATAAATGTGAATTTAAAAAAACTATTTTGAATTATACCATCTTGTATAATTTAAAACCAAGAATTAAATATGCTCAGAGTTGGAATTTTACGACAAATAAATTTTTCAGTATATTAATTAGTCATACAACATGAATATTAAAATATTTATTTGATACGATAATTAAAAAATTGTTACAAGTCAAAGAAGAAATCTTATACTATATTAGAAATCATTGAAATGGTATAATTATTAAAATTAACATATAAAAGTTTAGAAAAAAGAAGTATATTATAGAATACAAGGTTAATTATATTTAGGTATTTAAAATAGTTTGAACATTTTATTACTTTGTAAAGCAGAAAATTTGAGGCATTCAATCTAATATTCTACTAAATATTTCTATAAAACTTTTATATCAATTAGCTATAAATGGGAAATATAAAAATGTTATAAAAAACTTAAGGGCTTGAAAGCAGCATTATCAAATGGATTCAGACTAGCATTGCATAGACCTATTGAAGTTAAAAAGCCATTACTCCTAAAATATATATTATTGAGTAATTAAAACTAAGCATCTTTTAGATATTTTAATTAAATAAATATTAATAAATTTGCGTTCATTGTATTTCATAAATGAATCTAAACAACACAAAAATATATACGAATAAATTTGAGGTTGGTTTCTTAATTTTCGGTAGTATAAACTATATATTTTCAAAGTAAGAATAATATATATTAACTAAAGATATGCATATTTTTATCAAAAATTATTGATATTAAATCAATGTTGAATGATATTTCTCTTTTTTTGTAGTTTAAAAAGTTAAATAGACTCCAGTCTATTAAAATGTGCTATAATTAATATGCTGTGTTATTTATATTGTTATTATTCTTACATAACGATGTTAAATTAGAATATGATATACCAAATAACAGATATATGTAATATGAGCAGTTCTAAGTTTTTGATTAAAACCCAACTATTTTATAAATGACTAAAAGATCAATTTTCTTATTTTTTATAAAACGTGAAAGTTTAATAGTTAAATTAAAAAGTCGTTAAATTTTACAAATTCTGCCAAATAAACTACACATGAAAATATTTTGAGTATGTACGTATCATAGAAGTCGTATCTGGAGATACAAAAGTAATATTAGTATAGTAATAGATATCACAACCAAATAAATCTAGAGGATAGTAGCAATAACTTTTTGATTGCATTTACGCTACATATCTCCATATAGATGCTTATATATTGTACTAGTATTATAAGAATGCTTTGATCTGACACAAAAAAATACTAAGAAACAGATACTCTGATTATTTACAAATTTAATACTGCCCTATTATACTATTTTCTGTGCATCCAAAAGAAAAGACTGTTTTAATATAGATGTATACTGCACCTAATCAAAAATCTAATAGATCCTCTTTTTATATATAAACGAGCTTTTGAAATAAATTTGAGGAATCATTAAATAGTATAATATTTTATTTAAATAATGGTAAATCATAACCGCACAATACTTTATATATATAACTACTATTATATTAAATTTTTTCTTAAGTATCAATACTTATAAATGGTAAAAAAATAAATTCTTGCATATTTTAACCTGATTTTAGACTTTACATTTTCTTTTTAAAAATATATATAAAAACAGAATCAATATTATGAATTAGCATATGATATATATATCTACATACATTTTAATCTAAGATATAATAAGATACTCTTTATCCAAAAAGAAATGAAAAAAACAATCTACTCTGTATGGATGAAAAGTGGATATATACACTTAAAGACTTGAAAATGTTAAATAAATACACTATAATATCTAAGAAGAACAGCGTATTTAGAAGATAAGAGAAATAACATAAATGCATTCAACACCTGAGTATAAAATTAAAATTTAAGAAGTCAATACAATGAATTTGATTAACGCTAAGCAGAAGTCGATACATAACGATATCAAAAAAATTACAAACGGAAATTATATAGAGTCTTCTAATAATCTTATGAGCTAATAAAAAGTTTCTATATTTGGATGAAATATGAAAATAGCAATCTTGTATTGATGCGATTCATTGTTATTCTAATATATAAATATTTTTTTTGAGATATGGTGTTTTGCAATGTCAGCACTGTGATAAATTAAGGAAGACAGTTATCATTTGGAAAAAACGATATGGTTAAATAGTTAAACATTATTTTATTTGCAGGCTTGCTCAAATACATTTTATATTGTTTAATGAATAAATGTGAATTAAAAGAAACTAAAATTTTGATCAGTTCAAGAAAGTGGAGTTGAGGTTCATACCGAATAAGGATTGTTGTAAATTAGTAAAAAAATAGTATATTTGATATACGTTTAGATAATAAAAATAATAAATTCTGTTTAGTTGAAACCGAAATAACCAGCTAAAATAATCTAAAAAATAGAAGCGTAGAAAATGTTAAAATATAGTTTTTTAGGCAATAAGTGTATTTTTTATACAAATTTTAGACTATAATAGACTATATGGTATAATGTGTGGCAGGTGATAATCAAATATAAAAAATATCTAATTAATATTCAGATAAAAACTTTAAATTATCAAACGTATAGAATAAAATATCTAAAGTGATTTCGCTGGAATATAGACGAAATATGTGATGAATTAGTGGAGTAAAAGATAGAATTGAGGATTAAGGATATTTAATGAAATAAGTAACATTTACTGCCAAATATTGGCTGTTAAACAAAAACAATGCTTACAAATCATTCCCCTTTTACCAAATTATTTTAATAATGCATTTTATGCTCCAGATTGTTGTAACAGAAAAGAAGATGTTATAGGATCTTTTTACGAATGAATTAGGCATGTTATACAAAGCAAAGACTAAAATAATACCTTGTGCCATAACATGGGACGATGTGGTAGCCAATATCACAAAAAATATCTTAAATAATTAAATATAACTTTTACGATAGAGACATACATCCAATCGACGATATTGAAAAGGAAAACCATATCACTTGAGTACAGAAGAAACATCGAGGATGGCATAGACGTAAGAGATCGAGTAGAAGACGCTGTGAAAAGATTTGGAGAAGCGAGTGTCACTGTATGCTAACTTCAGGCCATACAAAAGAAAGACAAAAAAATAACACAACACTAACCCTTTAATTAAAAAATGAGTCGTTATAATCATATTTATTTTATTACACCATATTACTTTAATTAATATTATAAGGTAAAATTTTGTTTAAAAATTTATATTTTTAATTTATAAAAAATATTGTCCATAAAATGGATTATAAGCGAAAAGGATGCGTAATAACTAACTCGTGTATTTTAATAAGAGAAATATGTGAACCAATATTAAGTGGAAAGCATAATATATATACTATAGGACAACTAAAGCATGATCAAATAAATGTTCTTATAAAGGAGAAGAATACAATATGGATTAATATTAGGGAAGAACCAACAATATACGTAAATGGAGAGCCATATGTGCTTCGTGAGAAATCTGATCCGTTAAAAGAAATTACATTCTATACTGGGATTTCATATAAAAATATTGAAGAGATGGAGGAAAGAATGAAAAATGAAATTAACACGGAAGTAAATATAAATAGTAAATTATTGGTACATTACATTGAAAATAAAGAAATAAAAGAAGAATATATCACAGTAAACGAGATTTTAACTAGTAGGGAAATATTTTCAGGTTCGAAAATAAAATATTATCGAGTTCCATTCTCTTCCTATGGATTTTTAATTGAAAGTAAATCACTTTCTCAGTTATTCGAAATAGCTAGCAGATTTGATAAATTCATTTTTATTATTAATTCTGATGATGAAAGAGGAATATGGATTCAAACATTTATTCATCTTTCAATTAATGACAATAAAGAAAGAACACAGATTGGAAATAATATTGAAGATATAAGCGATGAATTATACTATAAATTGTTCAGCATCGATTCAAAATCAAATCACAGCCAAATAACATCGCTCTTGAAAATAGGTTTAAAGGGGAATTATCGGGTCATATATTATTTCCTTGATAAATTGACATTTAGAGCCGGAAAAGAGAGTTTAGATTCAATAATTGATATATATTCAGAAAATAAAAATCCAAAAATAGGTATAATAGAAAATATTATTGAGAACAGCAGAATAAGTATTAATAATGCAGTGATATCATTGGAATGGTATATCACATTAATATTATTTTGCGAATTTTTATACGTTAAGCAATTTGATAAATCGATTAAATTCGATTTTATCGGATGGATATTTGAAAATCCTCAATATTTGGAAATTTATCATTATATCAGAAAGAAGGAACCAAAAAATGAACTTTTTTCTCCTCTAAATACTTTTTCCTTGCCTTATACTGGATTTAAAAATATATTAGAAAAAGGAGAATATTCTGTGCTTGTGGAATCCAAGATGGAGGAATATGAACCCAAAGGAACGTGCAGTATAAAAATTACATCGCAATTAAATCTTAAAAATTATCTGTTAAAAAATAAATTCAACAATATTTTGCTGCTGAATCTTAGAGAAGAGCCATGCGTTTATATCGGATCCCAGCTTTATTTATTAAGAGATTATGAAAAAATAAAAAAAAACCCGACTTATTTAAGAGGGATTAGCGCTGAGAAAGTTGAAAGCATTGAAGAGAAGTTAAAAGAAAATTTAATAAAAGAGTTGAAAATATGCAACCGACTGGTAGTCTATAAAGAAGATAAATTGGAATGCAATTATTTATATGGTATATCTGAAAGCAATATTTTAACGCCAAAAGAATATTTGAATAATTTCAATGAGTTTATAAACTTTATAAGATTTCCGATTACTTCTTCACTGAGTTTTAAATTTAAAATGTTTGATAAATTATTTCAAATAATAGAAAATTTCTATTTGAATGGAAATAAAAAGGTGGTCTTTTTACAATCACATGGAAAAGGCGGGAGAAGCTGTTATATCGCAATATCAATACATCTAATTTTAATTTATATGGGCATAGAACCTCACATCCCCGATATTATACCAAAATTCCATTTTAAAATAATACAATCCTTAGTACGGGTATTAGCACATGGAATCGAATCTAAGAAAAGAGTAGATTATTTGTTTATTTATTATTTCGGAGAACCAATCATAGATTTCATCAAGAAAAGTTCTTCAACAAAAGTATTTTTACGTACTCTCAAAAAATATTTTGTTTTAATTTGTTTTAATTCATTTCTAATGTCAAATAAAAATAAAAAACTCGGGTTTGAAAAGTGGATCCTAGGCAGACCCGAATTAATTAGAATGTACGAACAAATTTCTACTTGCAATAATAAGTCGGAATTATATTTGGAAACAACAAAACGAGATTTAAAATTTTATACTGAATTATTAAATAGGAATGGAGAAGTTTTAAATACAATGACTATATTAAAATATGATTATTTTTGTGGATCACTTAGATTTATAGCCGAAGAAAATCCGTTTGCTCGAAATTTTAGACGAATTTATATCAACGGAAATATTATAGCAGGTATTGCAATGCCAACAGAAAAGGCCATCCAAGACACAATCAAATTGTTGAGAAGTAAGAGTGTAACATTTATTAATTGGTTTAATCTAAGGGAAGAACCAGTTTTATATATAAATGATAAATCATATACACTAATTCATACTGAAAAAATAAATAACAATATTGAAAACACAGGTGTAAATAAAGAAGGAATAAATGAAATGGAAATAAAGCTAAGATATGATATAATAAGAGAAATTAGTAAAGATAAATCTCGATTGCTGGTTCATGAAGAAATAAAAAGAGGAGAAAAAGACATAACAGAAGGAAAATATATAAAAGTAAAAACATTACAAACAACAGAGGAGGTATTTAAAAAGTATGATTTAATTTACCATCGGATCCCCATGACTGATGAGAAAGCCCCGATTCCTGTAATCGTTGATGAACTTTATAAGACAATTGAATTTATAAAAAAGCCCTCTGCTTTTATTTTCAATTGTCAGATGGGTAAAGGAAGAACAACAACGGCCATGGTTATTGCTTATCTGATTTTATCAAAGGAAGATTACGAAAATGTTGAAAATTTGACTTTTGTACCACCAAAATATAAAATAATAGAAAAATTGTTACAAATAATCCCATTTCCGGAAAAAAGCAAAAAAGTGATTGACTTCATAATTGATAAGTTAGATCATATGGAAAATTTAAGGGAAATTATCGATAAGTACATGGAGAAGGGATATGATCCTAGTGACGATCTTAAAGATAAAGGAGAACGATTCTTATTAAGATATTACTTTCTTATTTCGTTCGGTTCTTTTATCTTTGAAGGAAAATATAAAACCTTTTATGATTTCTTAAATTGCAGACCTGAAATTATGGCTTTATCTCAAATTAAATGTGATTAAATAAATACTTGCTAATAAATTTAATACATCAAATAAAAAATTTTATGAAAATAGAACATAAAATAAAGTCTAAAGTAAATTTAAAGAATAGAATTTGTAAATGGCATAAAAAATTATAGAAAATTTGTATTATAAAATTTTTTAAGATTACATTGATTAATTATTTTTTAAATATAAAGTTAATACAAAAAGCCAAAGATAATATTGATGGCATTATATGTGTAATAGAATCAAAATGTTGTATATTGTGTTAAGAATTCAAATTTTGTTAACAATCTTAAAGATTTTAATGTATTAAATGTTTTCACAATAATATAGAATAATAAGTGTATGTGAAGCAATTCAGATTAATATAAAAGGTTAAATTTGTTTAAATGGAACAAACAATGAAAGATAAATGAACGGGAAGTAATAAAATTAAAGTATTTATTATGTTGAAACGAAATATAATATTTAATGGGTTTAAATACAGGATAAGTAATAAAGAAATACATGTGTAATAATAAGACCTTTTTCGTTATAAAAATAGAGATAAGAAGTGGCATTAATGAAATAAATATTGTAATATATTCTATAATAAAGTGCTCTGATATCTTTTTTGACCTGACTGATCAATTGCAATAAGCACGTGTATAACATTGAGTGGTTGAATAATAAACAAATTTATCATTTAAAAGAACAAAATAAGAAAATTGTTAAAATGAACAAAATTTTTAAAAATATCAACCAAGAATTAATATATTTGGTGAATATAATAGTTTTAGAGTATATTTGGTGAATATAATAGTTTTAGAGTATATTTGTAGCATTAAATAAAAAGATATCCGCTTCCTTAAATAAAAATATATTTTTAGTTTAGTGTATTTTATTCAAACAAAGAATTGTTGTTTAATTTTTTATATGTGTATTGGACATCCATTGGCACTATCACCCTCAAATCTCTCTCTTCTACTATTTATTTCCATGCCATTTTCAAACATCGCCTAAGTTCTAGCGAGATAACTCTAAGGTTTTGTTTAATACGATGGTTTAGTGTATGACTCGATAGTTAGTGTAATGTAATCTCTTTTAATAAACTTGTTATTATTCTGTCTCATCTTAGTCATTACAGTATAATTTTAATTTTGGCTTCATAAAGTAATTTGTGCTCATTGAAAAATCACATTGCTGTCTTTACTCATTATACTGCTTTGAGTTATATCATTTCGTCTTATATCGTAAATAAATATATCTGGTCAATTATATTCAATGAATATCAGTTTTTTTTTAGTATCGACACGAATTTCAACTCTTTCATCTTTACAATTTTTTAAACTGAATATAATAACAGTTTTTTTTTCTATCATTTGAACGCTTATTTATTTAATGCTTTTTTTTTATTTCGATCGTGGAAATATTTTTTTGTCATAAATTATGAAAACATGTTTAGCATAAAGAAAACGGATAAAACCTAAAATTAATAAAATACAAAACGAAACAAACAAACAAATTGAATATGTTAATGAAATTATATAGTATGTAATTATATTTAGTGTTAACTGTACTAAACAAATTGATTATAATAATTAAATGATATTAGGCATAAAACTGGAAGCTATCTGATGTACCGTTATAATAAGTAGATTTCTCTTATAATGGGAAGTGATGGATTTTAATTAATCAACTGCATGATTTACTACGAGGAATAATGTTATGATATTAAAAGCGATGATCTGCTATATACATATATTTATCCTCGCTCGAGAATTAATCTAAATTTGATTAACGGTAATGTATTACTGATTACGGTATAATTACCGATATTAGTTTTCTTAGTTAATAAGAAATTTTGGCATAGCGAAAAACTTTACAGAGCATTTTATATTAAAAAGGTATTCGATAAATATTGAAGAATAAATTATATAAGAGTGTAGTTACATAAAGTAACTTATTTTTAATTATATTGTAAATAACAACTAAAATACTAAAGTATGTTAGATGATGACATAATTTCACAACTTTATCAAAAATTTATAATATCAATTTAATTTTGAATACCTTATGTTATGACATGTGATGGTGTGGTAACCAAGTATTACAGAAATTATCTTAGGGAATTAAAAATAACACCTACGATAGAGGCATACATCCAATCGACGGTATTGAAGAAAACACTCGAAACCATATCACTTGAGTACAGAAGAAGCATTGAGGATGACATAAACATAAGAGATCGAGTAGAAGATGCTGTGAAAAGATTTGGAGAAGCAAGTGCTACTGGATGCTAACCGCAGACTATAGAAAAGAAAAACATAACATAGCATTAACCCATAAATGACTGATATAATGTCTTTTATTTAAACGAAATCCTTCACGATTTATGATTCCTTGGCTATACTCTAGAGGCTCTTTTTATATGTGGAATAATCTGTGAGGTTCTTGACCCAGTGCAGCAACTGTCTCAATTGAGACAATC
>SBIQ01000232.1:0-13118 GCA_014805555.1 Astathelohania contejeani | reverse complement strand
GACTGATATCCTAGTAAAAAATAATATATTAAATATATTTATTTACGATAAGAAGGAGAATGAATTATATTAGTTGAAGTCGATATAACGAGCCAAGATAATTTCCAAATTGTTGAAACGGAGAAGAAGAGGAAATACGACCTTTTGGCGAATGAATTAGGCTTGCTATACAAAGCAAAAACTAAAATAATACCTTATGTTATGACATGGGATGGCGTGGTAACCAAGTATCACAGGAATTATTTTATGGAAATAACCCCTACGATAGAGGCATACATCCAATCGACGGTACTGAAGAAAACGCTCGAAACCATATCACTTGAGTATACATTGAGGATGACATAGACGTAAGAGATCGAGTAGAAGATGTTGTGAAAAGATTTGGAGAAGCAAGTACCATTGGATGCCATAGGAAAGAAAGTCATGGGATAACACAACACTAACCTTTTAAATAAAAAAGTATTAGATATAAGAATAACAATTACATTCATAAGTAGAGACATTTAACACGAATATAATTCTAATTACTGTAAATAAAATCCAGTACATTCTTATCAAATAATTTTACCGAATAAAAGAGCCAATAAAAATTATATTATTCTAACATTGTTTTGAATAAAGCTATAAAAGATTGAATTAAATGGTGTTCATGATTTTTCAATACATGTTTCTTATATTTGGCATATTACTGGCTTCGGAAAAGAATGAAACCAATCCAATACAAAATAGGTTTCCAAGCAGAACAACTAACTCTAATAACAACAAGACGCAAAATGAAAAACCTAAAAATGAGACGTTTGGTTCAAAAGATAAACCATATACTAATAAATTAGATGATTCAAATACACCGTGGAATGCCAAACAACAAGAAAATAAAAAAGAAAATACAATAAATATTACATTGGAAAAAGAAAAAAATGAGCAGGTTCCTAAAACAAGAGGGATTTATTATGGAAGTATTTGGGATCCAATATTGGATACGGGGAAAATGGTTACAGATCAAAAAAGAAAGATTAAGCTTATCGATCATTATTTTGAGTCGCACACGCCTGAAAATTTACCAGAAATTAAAACATTCGGAGATTTATCGCTATTGACAGCCAATCTTTATAAGAAAGTTCCTGAAAAAACAGAAAACGAAATTATAACCAATTCAATAACCAAAATAATTGATAATATACATCCAACGATATTTGGATTACAAGGTGTATCATCGTATTTGCTAGACAAAATAAAAGATACAATATTAAAAAGCGACCATTATAAAATAACAAGTTTTGATAAACATGCAATTGATTCCATTACTGGCCAGGAATTATATCTTCCAATTATTTACGACGAGAAGTTTGTCAGAATTTTGAAAAGCGGGTATTTTGAAACTAATGGTAAAAAAAAGACACTATATGGATCGTGGATAAAGGTTAAAGATACAAGAATGAATTTTCAATATACAGTTATTAATGTTGATATGGTAAGTACATTTACTGATGTAATATCAGCGGAAATCGCTAACATTGTATCTGATATTACAGGTGATAAGGAAATTTCAAACAATCCTGTTTTACTGGTTGGAGGAATTGGAACAGTTCCAATCAATCTTAAGAATTTGATAAAAGAAAACAAATTTATTAATTTATTAGAAAAAGATAAAAATAATGCTGGGTTCTCTAAATCTACTGTGAAAGATGTGGAGGGGCCACAAAGAGACTTTATTATTTTAAGGGATTCTAAAAATGTATTAGAATTGAATTATGCAAGGATTCTTCGAAATACCCCGCATCTCAGTGATCATCTTTTGGTACATGCAATATTAAGTATTAAAACGGAAGATAAGTAGAAATAAATTTTGTATTAATAATTTTTTTTTTGGTTTTTTTTAAAAAAAGCGTATTACTGCTTACAAGCACCTGTAAAAATTATTATAAGATAAACAATTAAAAATTATTTTATTGCATTATTGCTTAACTATCCTTAGTTACATTACATAACACTATAATTACTATACTTTCTGCACCTTCTTACTTTATATGTCTTTTTCATTTTATACTCAAGTTTCCTTTAAACCATAATATTACAGTTTTAAAAGTCGTTTTAAGCACGGGTGATTGCATTTATATCTTAATTATTGGAACAATGTTTGGTTCTTTATATAATTTGTTTATTACCTTATTCTGGCGTGGCCTAGGAAATATTCGAATTGAAATCTTATATAATAAAGAAAGTCATTGTGATAAATTATATTTTTTTGTTTTATAATTAAAAATAATATGTTTAGTTATCTTAACTATAAATAATTTTCGTTTTGACTTACCTTTTAACGTAAATAAATATATTTAATCTATTGTTTTCTTAATATATCATTCATATTATACTATTCTACACTAATTTTGGTTCATTTATTATACCAACTAAATGAATATGCTATCTGAAACTTCAAATCATCGATAATTTGTAGAATCAGCTTGTTATACTAAATTTTAATATCGTATCTGAGTATTTGTATGGCAGCCAAATGACCGGTAATTTTTTTATTTAGTGATGCTAACATAATAACATACATTTACGCCAATAGCTATTCTTATCTTAAATGTGCAATATTCTGTTTTAAAAAAGTAATTTATGTTTTGTATTTCCAAAGAAAAAAATCGTTAACACTAATCGATACAACATGCTGGCTATAATATAACCTTTATAACTATAAGTTTCCTCTAATATAGTTAAATATTGTTTTCTTTAAAAGTAATAAATTTAGATTAATTATGATTTAATAAAATTACTAACGCTTAGTTTCCAGATGTGATATTTTATTTAAAATCAACAATGTATTTAATTAAATCTATTAATGTCCGATAAGAATAAATATACTGTTTCATTTATTATAGGTTAATGCTATGTATTATTCTTTTCTTTCTTTTCGATGGCCTGCGGTTGGCATCCAGTGGAATTTGCTTCTCCTAATCTTTCCACTGCCTTTTTTATTCGATCTCTTACGTTCATATCATCCTCAATGCTTCTTTTGTACTGAAGTGATATGGTTTTGACTTGAAAAAGTATTATTTATCTTTATTTTGATTTATATGCAAGACAATGGTATCATTTTATTAGTTAATTTACCAGTATTTAAGATGTAATAATACTGTGATATCATAAAGACCAAAAATAAATACTTTTTAAACTAATAAGTGTTTAAAACATAAAGTAAGCAATTAATTATATTGTTTAAAATTTTTTATTTCTTTTCCTATTTTTTATGAATTTGTTGTACATGTTAAATTAAGAAAATAAAAATGATCTTTCAATATTGTATATTTATTATATATGATGATTTGAATATAATATAATTAAAAGATTGATGCTGAATTTTTGCTTTTTTTATAACTATGATTAAAATTCAATGTAACACAATTTTTCTGCTGATTCACTTCTTACATCTCTCACTTTATACTACTTTCTTTGTTTCTTTTATCTCGAGTGATATGACTTTTAGTATGGAACAGTTGAATGTATACATTTAGCGCAAGCCTGATGTTCAATAATATTCTTCATTTCTAATTACACTCATCTCGTATTATATCATATTACGTTGTTTTTGTATTGATTTGTATGACATGCGTAATTCGTATATTAAATGTTGTATTTTCTTTTTTACCATTTCAACGATCTGGAAAGTACCTTGGCTTGCCATGTTACCTCACTTACGTGTTTTTATCTCCTATCTATCATAAATAAAAAATTAATTCGTAAAAAATCATTGCTTTGTCTATCTGAATTTCATTTTCTATAGTTTCCTTAACTGCATAGAATCATAGTTTTCTTGATTTTTAACCCAGATTTGCTTATTATTAAAAGATGAAGTACTTCACCATTTCTAAATATATTGGTTAAAACCAGTTATGATAATTTGACTTAATAAATGTTTATTATGATTTTAAATCAGTGAATAAAAAAATAATATAAAAAAATCGTTTATAGTGTTGAACACAATTGCGATATAAAAAACTCATTCAGCAGAATAACAAAAAACATATCAAAAATAAAAGACTTATTTATTCTATTCGGATTAAAAATACATTCGCTTCACTACAAAGACTTATAAAAAAATAAATATATTCAGTTACGAAATGCTAGCATATGCCATAATTTTTGCACTAAAAGTTTTGATGTATTCATTTTATTAAAATAAATTTGGTATAAGAAATTAATCTTAATAAGTTTAATCGATTATTAACAATAAAATTGTTGGCATTGGAGCGGATAGTAGAATAAAATATGACAAGCAAGATATCGTATATAAAAAAGCGATAATTCAGGTAATATCAGTGTTTTCTATTTAGTTTTTTAACCTAAGTTTAAATCAAAAAATACGAAATTATGACATATCGGTTAACTGCTTTAATAAATATGAATAAAAAATTTAATTTAATTGAAGACCAAGCACACACCAATCATTGTATTAAATAATTTATGAAAACATTTTATTCTAGCAAAAAGATATAATTATTAAGAAGACAAATCCAATAAGGTATGAAAAGTAATAAGTAGAATCATAATAGTATTACGAAGAGACACCTACCATATTTATAAAATACAATAGATAAATTAATATTTATTCTTTTAGAATAATAAAACTTTCCGCTGTTTTTCTTATTGAATATGACTAATATCCAGAAATAATTAACATTATAAGGTTTTATTTACGCTTAAAAGATTATTTTCTTCATATTTTTATATTAGTAAATGAATATTAGAATTTACTTAGTAAAATCAAAAGTATTATTGTTTATGATATTTTTGTTTTAAAGATATTATTTATAGCACTCACTTATCCGTCCTACTATATTATATAGAAAATATTTTACAGAGTAACCCACATTATGAGTACTAATATTAATTTATTTTATATTTTATAAAACATCTAACTTGTAATAATACATTTTTATTAAACCAAAATAGTATTTTTCATGGCTATACAAATAAATTTGTTAAACCTTTTTTAAAATAATCAATAAATCAAAGAGAGAAACTTAAACAAACGCTCTTATACTAAAGATATAAATAATTATTTTTTGAGTATATATCGAAATGCAGATATACTATAAATAATCAAAAAATAATACAGAGAGTATTAAAAAATATTTTAATAAATTATTTATTATAGATTAAGCTCATAAAAATCAAAATTTCGATCAACTGTAAAAGGTGTAGATAAATACTTTTTCATGGCCTTATGCTGACTTATAGCGTCCATGACAGCAGATTGTATTTTCAATTCAGTTTCCGATGGTTCAACATCCATTCTTGACTCCAAAGAATCTCTTTTTGACTCATAAACTTCCGAATCTTTAACATTAACATCAATTTTAAAATCAAGCACCATCGAAGTTCTAAGCAAATAGCGCTCATTGATTTTAAATAAGGGGATTCCATTTACTGATGATGGACCAATGCATAGTGCCATATAATTGTCGAGCTGACCAAGGTATACAACACGCATCGAAGCATATTCTCCTTCCAAAACTACCACGATATTACCTTTTACTAGGTCAGTGCGGCGTGGCTTTGGCTTTATCTCAGCCCGCTTTCTGAGCTTTTCAACGTACTTTGGCAGATCATCAGCTGGATAGTATCCTGCTTCTGGTGGCGATATATATAATTTTTTTATCATTTCTTTGGGGATAAAATATATTTTTATTTTTATCATCAATTATATTATAAATTAAAAACGTTAATTGTATAGCATGCTATAGTAAATAATGGAAATATTTATTTTAACTATCAAGAAAATAAATAACATTTGAGACATATTAAAAATTTATTTTTCAATAAATATAATTACTGCTACGATATATTATTAAAAATTATATAAAATGATGTTTAAATGACTGAGATATATCTTAATTATCTTTTTATTATGTTCCATTTATTATCACTAATAGCTTGTTACTATAACAATTTCTCGACAATAAAGATGTATTCAATCAATCTGCATTCAAATACAGAAAAGTATATATAATTATATGAACTCAAAGGATAACAAGAATAAGTTATAGAAATATCTGAATATGAAGTTTAATTCTAACCCGCTGAAGGCAATAGAGATAAGAACAATAAATAACACAATACCCATTCGTTTATTAAATAAAGTTGCTTTGGAAATAAAATTAATAAATCCCACTTTTTTTTTGTAAAGTTTGCTGACAAATATTATTTAAGTCATATAAAAACATGATAGTACAGCATTATAATATAGTTTGTATGAGCCATCTAAAATGTATACTTATAAATTGCATTACACAAATAACTGTTTTATTCGATGATATATTTTATATTCGTATATCGTGCAAATCTATTTATGATCCTTTCACGATATTACTTATTAGCACAATCACATTTTGTACAAACATTGGCCAAAAAAATTGATAAGTCATATATAAATAAAATATAATTTCTATTGTATAATAAAATATTACTTCTAAATTTATATAAACTCATCAGATTATATTGCTGTTTTGAATAAAATCCAATTTTGATGCTTAATTAAAGCGTGAGTGCTTGCTGATCATTTATATTTTTTTCACCTGTGTTTGGTATCTTTCCTTTTCAAATCTTTTATAAAAGTTATAAATTCAGATCTTTTTTTTAGTATTTTCAATCGGGATATTATTCTGTTGTAAATATTATATATAAAATAATATTCGTAATACTTGGTTACCACTTCATTCCATGTCATAACATATAAAATTATTTTAAAATTTCCTTTGTAGAACAGATTCTTATAATTCGATTCGATCAACTGAAAATTATTTCGATTTTATATACTTATCCCTTATCAAAATAACTTAGTTCTCCACCGTATAATGAGTAATATATTGGGTACGTTGTTCTCCATTGTAATCTGTCCCTATTTTTTCGAATTTAATTTAAGTTCTTACGATTGTTATGACCTTATCAACTAAGTGAGATCGGTGTTTTTTGATTTTTAAGTCGTATTTATTTATTAATAAAGTGTAAATATGTTTCATTGCGACAGCAGGGTATAATTAGATCTATTATAATCTATTGACATATATTCAATTTGAATCTTGAATTTATCCAGTATTGCATTGTAAAGCGTTATTTTTTAAAAAACATTTTCGTATTGGATTAAATAATAAAATCATTAAATTATTAGGATACTCAGTGTTTATCGGATTAAATGATTAGTATTGCGTTAATAAATTTCTTTCCTTTTATTACCTATCTACCTATATTTACTTTCATTTGCTTATATCCCATTGCCATCTCGGCTATATCATTAATTTCTATAACTCTCTAAATGATTCCTTTATTAAAAGTATAATCTCATATGTCCTTTTTAATACAGTACATTTTATATCAGTTTAATTATTATGCTAGGATCTTTCATGTACTACGGTATTTAATCAGTGTTATACCCATCTTTCAAAATGTAACATTATTAAATTTGTAGATTAATTCAAATTTATTTTCACACAAGTATTGTTCTCTATTTTCTCGGCCTTAACAACTTAAAATTATACTCAAATGTAATTCTTATCTAGCAAAATATTAATTATATATAAATTTATTCTATCATTTTTATATCTTAGTAAAATAAAAATTATATTAGCAAATAAAGTTTTATTTATATACAGTTTATTGCTTTTTTTATGATCGTGATAAACATCTTATCATTTTTCAGCCCTTCTATTGCTTGGATTTTACTATTTATTTCCATGCTATACTCAATGCTTCGCCTAAACTCTGATAAAATAGTCTTTGAAGTTTTCTTTAATACGATGGATTGGATATATGTCTCAATAGCTAGTATAATGTTTAAGTAATTGCTGTAGAATTTTGCTACTATCATGATGCATGGCATAAGGTATAATCTTGGTTGGACTTGATAAAGTGATCCAAGCTCATAAGATAAGATGTGATATCTTCTTTTTCGAACTAGGTATAAATTGTTTTAATTCTTTATGCAAATATAAACTGATATCATTTCATTTAAGTTTTGATTATATATGAATATATTTAATCTGTTATAACAAAATAAAGGATCTCATTCAGTCCAGAAGGTCATGGAAAATAAAAGAGCCGAATTTGGGTCGATACAAGGATAAGGACTGATATCCTAGTAAAAAATAATATACTAGATATATTTATTTACGATAAGAAGGAGAATTAAATTATATTAGTTGAAGTGGTATAACGAGCCAAGATAATCTCCAGATTGTTGAAACGAAGAAGAGGAAATACAACCTTTTGGCGAATGATTTAGGCTTGCTATACAAAGCAAAAACTAAAATAATACCTTATGTTATGGCATGGGACCGTGTGGTATCCGCCAAGTACCACAGAAATCATCTTAAAGAATTAAATATAACCCCTACAATAGAGGCATACATTCAATCGACGGTACTGAAGAAGACAATCATAGCATTTGAGTACAGAAGAAGCATTGAGGATGACAAAGACGTAAGAGATTGAGTAAAAAACCCGATTTGGTTGAAGCAAGTGTCATTGGATGTTAACTGCAGGCCATGGAAAAGAAAGACAAATAATACCCCTAATAAACAATAATAAATAGAAAAAAGCAATTTTTATTTATTATATTGCTAGATATTACTCTATTACGTTAATGATCGATTTCTTAATTATATTTTTAATATTCTTATCTTGATTATTTGGGGCTATTAACACATTAACATATATCTCATTCGATAATATTCATGTCTAGTAATTATTTTTCTATATCGATCTTGTTAATATTAATTGTGATCTTTGCAACTTTTAAAAATATTACCTCATATATATCTGCTGCACTTAAACCGAAATTTAAATCCAAGAATCATAAAACTGATTAGGAATCGATTTATTAATTGTTGATCATACGATCAGATGCTGAGGTTTTGAATATATGCATTTTTAAATGCAAATGACAGTAATTAACCAATTTAAATTATAATAACAACTAAAATATATTCTGTAATCATTTAAGTGAATAAATAAATTAACTGTTATTTTAAAGGCTACCTTCTTTTATTTTTTAAATAACTTTTATTTCAACTAGTTTGATTCCTCAGCTTGGCTACTAGCTTCTGCTAATTGATTATTAATTCGTTCATCTTGACTTTCATCATTTCCAATCAAAAAACTGCCAGAATCTCGTTGCAAAGCTGACTTAAATGCATTACTCCAAAACTTACTTTTTTTCTTATTATCATCATCTTCCTTCTTATCATCAGCACTAGCTAATTTACTTTTTTTCTTTTTGTCATCGTCTTCCTTCTTATCATCAGCACTGGCTAATTTACTTTTTTTCTTTTTGTCATCGTCTTCCTTCTTATCATCAGCACTGGCTAATTTACTTTTTTTCTTTTTGTCATCGTCTTCCTTCTTATCATCAGCACTAGCTAATTTACTTTTTTTCTTTTTGTCATCATCTTCCTTCTTATCATCAGCACTAGCTAATTTACTTTTTTTCTTTTTGTCATCGTCTTCCTTCTTATCATCAGCACTAGCTAATTTACTTTTTTTCTTTTTGTCATCATCTTCCTTCTTATCATCAGCACTGGCTAATTTACTTTTTTTCTTTTTGTCATCGTCTTCCTTCTTATCATCAGCACTGGCTAATTTACTTTTTTTCTTTTTATCATCGTCTTCTTTAGAAGGGTTTTCATCTTTTGCAAACTCCTTATTTGATAAATAGTTTCTTCCCATTAAATTAATAGAGGATTTTCCAGCCGAGAGTTTACTAGATTTCAATGCGTAGATATTTAAACTCAGTAAAGATATAATAAATAAAGCTTTCATGTAATCGTTTATTCACCACCAATTTATATAGTAAAAGGTAAAACATGTTTCAGTTTTTGTTTTAGTTTTAAAACTCTGTTATATATCTGATTTTCGAATCAATAATAAATCCATGTTTTAAAATCATCAATTTTTATATTGATTTAAGGTAATCAAAATAATATAAAACTCAATTTCTTATAACTAATATATTTTCTATGAAGCTAATTGGACTGTTTCTTTAAACATCAATGTAAGTATTATCATTCAATACAAAAAATATCATAAATCATCACAGATTCTAAACAAATATTTGTTTAATTCGTATTTTTGCTCTTGTGAAAAGCTCAAGCAAATCAATAATTATTTATAAATTCTATGATTAAAAAATAAAAGTTTTATCATAAATACATATTTATCCGAAAGGTATAAATAAAAACAATATGATTTAAAATAGAGAAGATTTGAAAAGCAAATCATAAATATTGATTTTCATAGTTATAAATTACTAAAAAGGTATGTGAGGATTAAGTTATAAAAATAGAAGTTAACGTTCACTTTATTTAAACGAAATCTTTCACGATTTATGATTATTCCTTGTCTATACTTTAAAGGTTATATGTAATTAAAACTGTGAAGTTTTTGATTCAGTGCAGCGACTGTCTTAATTGAGACAATCTTTCCCCCTTAGGTATTCATACCGCTGCTAATCGAAGCATACCGTCTATTAGAGCCGGATCGACTTTGAAAGCAAGGCAGGGTACCTGGCCAGTACCTTTGGCATCAAACCAGGTAATTTTATTATCTTGGTGCCACTCACAAGCGTTAATATAAAGCCGTCAAGCTGATTTGACTGGAATCACCCTATTACATGCATACAAATTATAAACGTAACGTTTGCATGTTGTCTTGATTTAATCTTTGCGCAAATCTGTTTCTATAATTTCATATTTTTAGTTTATCCAAACGCGCTTCCTTTGCTTTAAATAGTATTAAAACATTTTTGTGAGATCTCAATTGGCAATGCATGCATAACCAAATATTAATATGCGTAAAACGAGATAAGTTTTTGTATATCATAAAAACCTTTCCCCACCCAAAAAGAATGAAAAAAGTTAGTGAGTTGGCCATTTACAAAACATATACATGAATAGACATTTTTAACTTAAACTTTCTACACGTTACGCCCTATACCATTAATAAGTTTTTGTCCTAATTTAACGTCATTTCGGGCATTTAAATTTAGTCAAAAATAAATATCAACTATTAGTGTAATAATATAAAAATAAATTATTGTATTGAATATTGTTTATTCTTAATAGTATTATTTTGACTATTATTTTCCTTTGCCTATGGATACCATCCACTTCTGCTAGCTTTCTCAACAACATTCATCACTTCCAATTCATCCCCGACGCTTCAAAATAATGGTTTCATGTATCTTTTATAACATAGCCAATTGGATGTAGGCTTCAATTTGAGGTGTAATCCCGGGCTCTTTGGATAGCTTTTGCGGTAATTAGTCGACTCACTCACCTATGTTAGTACATATAGAATAATCTTGGCTTTGGCCTTAAATAATATTCCAAGTTTATTTGCAAGAAAGTCGTATTTTGCTTTTTCTCGACCTCAACTTGTTGCAGGTTATTTTGGAATGTGATACCGACTTCAACCAAAATGACCATATTTTCCTTCTTATCATAGATAAATATATCAGGTTGATCATGTTTAACTAAGATATCAGTACTAATCCTAGTATTGATTCTACTTTCAGCCAGTTTATTTTTAACAATTTCTTGGACTAAGTGGTTCTGGGGTTTTTGAATTTTCTAAAGCCGTATTTATTCATTAACAAGAAGTGGATGCATCTCAATACCTTATTATGCCTTAGGGTATACTTATGGATAGTATACGATCACATCCTGTTGGTGAGTAATCGACAGTTTTTTAGCTTGGCCATAATGCTGGAATTGAGTAACAGTTTATTGCTGTATATCATTTCTGTTGTAGCAATATAATTATTCACTAAGTGTGTTATTATTCCCATGTATTATTTAAATAGAGAAATCTTTTGGATTAACATGTTAATTTAAGCGGACTCATACAGCTTTTCATGTAATTTTTTATTATTAATCTTGCTATATAATAAAGTACGCTGCGAATTTATAATACTAGTCACAGAGATGTCTTCCAAAGAATATGTCAACCAAAGATGGTGTTTGATAAAAGATAAATGTGTTTTGCCTTTCTCTTTGACCTTTAAAATTGCTTCTCTTCTAGATAATATATTTTTTTATTTTCTAGCATTTCCCAAAGTTGAGAAAACATACATTTGCTCCTCATTTACACACTATGAAGACCTTTCTACATTTCGTTATGTAGAAAATAAAGTCTTCATTTGCATTCGGCTTGAGATACACGATCAAAATAAAATAGAAAAAGGATGAAATAAATGATAAGAGGTAGAATATAAGTGTAAAAAATATTATTAGTTTGTTAACAAAAGTAACACGTAAAAAAAATATAAAAAGCAGAGTTAGCTTATATTTAATAATAGACACAGATTATATTGTAGTAATAATAGCATACATGCAAAAAGCATATAATTCAAAAAGATGTACTAGAATATGTATAAAAATATATATTATTTCTTATATTTACTAGATTTTAGTGAAACGTGTAAAATTGATATTTATAGTAAAAATATAAATAATTTTTATTCATTTACATTAATAAATGATTCACGTTTACAAAATTATATTGTAAATCATGAAACTGTATGACATCTAAATAATTTTATATTCCAATCTGATCTAAATATAAATCAACAGAAATCAATATACATGGATATATTTAAGTATTATTGTAATCCACGTAATTAAATTAAAGTATAAGCATTTAAATATATTTCGATGTATAAATTATACAAAATAACATTCGCATTATGACTATATATTTTCAAATTTTCTTACATTTTTGAAGTGGTTTTTATTAAATTTTCAAGCAACTATTCTATATATTATTTTTTTTATTTAATATAGTTTTATTTATTATCTAGCCACTCTGCCTTAATATAATATAACAGTTTTCCCTATATAGATTAAAAATCATAATGTATATTACTTTCGTATAATATTATAGTCGTTAATATTTACTCAATTTATATATTTTCTTATTATTAACTTGGATGAAATACGGGAATATTGATCCCCGTGCTGAAGGAATTTATTGCTATATCCAAGATAGAAACGTTTTTTGGAGAGACAATGCTTTACAATGCCAGCATTGTGGTAAAGCCAAAAAGTCGATCGACCACCTGGCAA
>SBIQ01000231.1:0-13228 GCA_014805555.1 Astathelohania contejeani | reverse complement strand
ATTGTTTATTTAAAAAATTTCAGATAAACTCTGAACTAAAGGTGATATTCTGGATACAAAATTTCGTTCACATAAAAAACACCTTTGGATTTCGCTTCTTAAGCCACGGTTCAGTGGATTAATACTCGGGACAAAGTAGAGTGGGCTAAAGCTATTACATTGTAATAACTTCTTTTGACTTTTTTCTTAAAATGCTTTGCGGACCATCGTTTACTTCTAGACTCTATCTAAAATACACTCTTATAAAAACAAATTACTCAATTAAGAAGATTTAATTTTGATATGCACCCAATAAGGTACTCATGGCTAAAAAAATCAAACGCCTTTATGTACCCAATCCATTTCGATTTATAAATATGCTTATGCTTTATATATATGAAATTTGGGCATAGCATGTTTTTTAGCTCCTTATATTTTTTTGACATTACCTAGCTGATTTTCAGATATAGACTTTCTATCTTTAACTTCTAATTGTATAAGATGACTTTTAAATTTAGTTGCAAGTGTGCAAATATTAGAAATGCAAATTATTCAACTAAAGTTACTTATCTTTAGTAAGCACACCCTTCGAAAATAAATACGTAATTTCGCAGTAAAACCAGCCTTCCTGCGCCTTTTTTATAGACATACATTTTTAAAAACTTTATAAAGACACTATTTATCGATTTATATGCTTAATAAAAAAAGTACAAATACTATTAGTATCAGCTGCTTTTCAATCGGGAAAGTAGGTAATAATATTTTGAAATTCTGCCAAGAATGGGATCATAGTCATAAATTCAGCTTTTTTAAAACTATCAATAAAATATTCGTTAAACGTATCGAAAATAGAAGTAGAATTATCTACGAACTTGATCAATATTGGCTTTATTACTCTGTGCTTGTCCTGTGTTCAATTTAGGATTTCACCGAAAGATTCTTTTACAATCGTCCCCGATATGGTATCGAATTTATATAATACTAAAAAGATTTCTTTTTATGATTTGTGTATTACATATTATTAACTAATAGTTATCGAAAAATTGAGGTTTAGCCATGAGATATTTTTTAACACCCTTCCATTTACCTAAATTTATTTAAAATTTTGAGTTAATGTTTCATTTTCATTTATTTTCTCTTTTAATTTTTAAAATCCGTGGTATTTTCAAAAGCACATTCTATTTGTTAAAAACACTAAACGGATTTACAAAATATTTATGCTAGACACATTTATGATCATATGAAAGTCTTTTTTCTATGAATTATGCCAATCAGCTGAAATAGCACTGGTATTATTAACGTAGTTAAATATCACAGGCATAATAGATCATTTTTATTATTAGATATTGCACAAGCAAAAGACTATCGATATTAGTTTATATCTCTATTATATAAATAGAACTAATCAAATGAAGGGAGTTCTAACTTGGTGAACCGTATTGGTATTTTACCATAGCCTCTCAGTCTGTATGACTTTTCCTAATCCGTCAAGTTTAAACTAGGCGAAATCAACAGCTGGCATAAAACTTCAAAGAATAAAACAACTTTGTTAATAATATCATTTTTATGTTTATAACCATTATTTATGTTATAAAGCGATGGGTATTGGTATCTCGATAATTATACAGAAAGCTATAATAAAATGTTCAAAAATTTGTTTTCGTATTGCTATATTATTTTATTAAGCACGCATTTGATGTTACAATAGCACCATAAACAAATATTTCCGCTTTTATTATATTGAGTTAAATTCAATAATAACAGCAAGAGCTCGTCATTCTTGAATAAATTGGTTTATGATCGAATATATATGTTAATATTTCTTTATAAATTTTAAATAATTGTTCAGTTATTATGTATAAAATGTTTATGATTTAGTAGCCTAAATATTGAATACGCCCCAGTTTTGGTTTGACATCATTTCAAATAAATAGTATGTAAAATAAAACCATTTTTTAATTATAGTATTACTGAGCACATTAATCATAGCTTAATTATATTTAAATATATTGCTATAAAAAAGCAGGTTAGATGCTTGGCTTAGTTCTATTTGTAAAAGATAATAAATAAACTAAGCCATATTGATTTATGCAATAGATCGTGTGTGTTGTATTTAATTAAAACAAATTCGGGTTGATGATATATTATAGCTGATTATATTCAACAAATTACCTATGCTTAGAGAGCAAGAATAAATCTAGATTCGAATAAATAAATTATTAGACACATAATATTAAAACATACTTACCATTAGATAAATAACACCAGTTATAATAACACGCATAAGACTATAAGGTGTAATTAAAGTTAATCTCGAATGAGAAAAAAATGTATAGTCGCGCCAAAGCACAAGGTTGGATAATATTATAAATAAAAAATGTATCAAATAAGAAAAAAATGAATATAAACTATAATCTATGAAGCAATATTATCCCATTTAGATAACTTTTATGATAAATAGTACCACACCTTCCCATGTCATTGCATATAAAATTTTTTAGTTTTAGTTACTATAATAAGCTCAGTTCATTTCAATAAAATAGTGCTTTTCTTTGGCATTATTTAAACTTATAGCATTCTAGCTGATAACTTTTATTTCCATTGAAATTTGTGTATTTCTCTTTTGTTGCAGATAAATATATTGAGATAATTATATTTTGCCTTAATATCTGTTAATTTTATTGATAACGCATATTTCAGTCGATTTATTTTTAGTGGCATCTTGGACTTAAAAATTCTGGATTTTAGATTTTTTGAAACCTTACTTATTCATTTATAAAAGATGAATACATTTCTAACTATTCATCGTTTATAGTGTAATCGTGAATTAGCATTTGCTTGCAAAAGGTATACGACCTTATTTTACTTCACCGCAATGCCATCATAGATTATCAGTCTCTACCAAAAAGACGTTTCAATTCATCAAAATTTTAATAAATATTATAATTTTTATTTAATAAATCGAAAATGAATAGGTTTTGATTCGTGCAATTGTTTATCCATTAAATTCTCTAAGTCGTCTTCTGGATATAATGGATAATTATTAGTATCTCCTTCGTATTTCATATATGGCTTAATTGGCGGTGTACACTCCAACTTACTTACTTTGACCCAATCCACTCCTTTAAACCATCTGTGGGTCTTCATTGCTTTTGCACTTATTGGTCTTTTTTTTATTTCTCTATTTATTAGCCATGATATGAATTCATAGCACGCTCTTCCTTTTTCCTTTAAAAAATACCCTCGTGGCTTAATAAGCTTCTTGCTAAGAATATTCTTATAAATTTCATAGTTACTGCTATCATGAAATGGTGGACTTCCTACCACCATTTCATATACCACAATACCAAGAGCCCAGCAATCAACCTGTAAATTATGGCCATTTTTGCCTAGCAACTCCGGTGCCATATAATCAGGTGTTCCACAAGGCTCATAGTTAACTTTGTTTATATACCTGGCAAATCCAAAATCTGTAAGCACAATATGTCCACTTGCATTTAAAAGAATGTTTTCTGGCTTCAAATCTCTGTATGCTATTCCCTTATCATGAAGATATTCAAGAGCCAATACCAACTCCGATGTATAAAATCTGGCAGCATCTATGTCAAATCTTTCAAAATGTTTTAGCCAAGTAAAAAGCTCTCCACCACTCACATAATTAAATATCATTAAATATTTATTTTCAGTAACGATGATATCATATAGTTTAACTATAAACGGGCATCCCCAACATTTTTGCAAAATATTTTTTTCATTAAAAATATTTTCTATTTGTCTTTTTTTTAAAAGCATACGTTTATCCATACACTTAATAGCAAAATATTTTCTATTAATTTTATGTTTTACAGCATATACCCTGGAAAATGTACCTGTGCCAATTGTACGTATATAGTGAAAATCATATTCCCTAAACATAAGGGATTTGAAATTACGGTTGATATTGCTACTGATTTTAATTTACCCTGTCAAAATATATTTATTTTCATTTAATTAATCAAAAATGGTAAATTTGATAGAATTATTTATAAATATTAAATGAAATACAGTAAAATAACGATATATATAAAGATTATTACACAGCTAAATTTATTGATTTAATATATTATTATGATATTTTATTTAATTATTTCATAAAATAACTCAATGTATTTAAATAAGTAAAGACTATTTAATACATGATTGTTTGATTAAATATAAAACATAGCGTAAACACGCAATACAATAAAAAGTAAGTTATTAATGGAATTTATTCTTTATTTAATAACACGTTACACGATTCAAAACAATTTCAATTGTATTTCAAATATGCTTTTATAATTGAAAATGTTGCGATGTTAATGGTTAGTGCAATCGCATTCATTACTAATGAAATAATAATACCTTCTTAAAAATCATAAATAAACACTACAACAATTCATTCAATACATTTTGAAAATATAAGTAACAATACCACAAATAAAGATATTTTTATTATAAATAATACGTTTCGATAGCATCATATGAGGTAACTCAAGTAAATAATTTATAATTCATACACTTTATTATAAGAAAACTTTTGACCTTTATTTAACGGAAAATTTTCACGATTTATGATTCCTTGGCTATACGCTAGAGGCTCTTTTTATATATGGAATAATCTGTGAGGTTCTTGGCCCAGTGCAGCAATTGATCTCAATTAAGATAATCTTTATTTTTTAGGTACTCATACCGTTATTAGTCGAAGCCCATACCGTCTATCGAAGCTGTATCGCCCTTGTACGCTTTGTAGAGTACCTGTAGCCCGGTATTTTTGGCATCAAATCAGGGCACTTTTATCATCCTAGTGTCACTCGTAAGCGTCCATATTGGAGCCGTACTGCTGACTTACCTGGAGTCCCCCTACTGCATACATTCTAATATAAGCGGAACATCTGCGTGTTGCTTTGGTTTAATCTAGGCACGGAATCTATTTTTATATGTCTATATTCATTGTTTCTCAAAATGCGCCTCCTTTAGTCTAGATAGAACTCAGGATATTTTTGTGAGTTGTCAATTTGGTAATAGGAGCATTAACTAATAAATGTGTGAAACTTGATGGCTTTTTGACTAATCTCTAAAACTCACACCTCTGAAGAGGAATGAAGAAAATTGGTAAGTTGGTCATCTACCAAACACACACATGGGGAATTTAATGATATATTTATTTATTTTTAATGATTAAATATGAATTTAAAAAAGGAAAATAGAAACAATTTACTCAACAAGGAAAGAAAAAGAATTAATCGAAATCAGGATTGATATGGTGAAAAAATGTATATGACCTAATGAAATACAATTTAACTCGTATTTTTATATTTTGAAGAGTGATAATAAAATTATTTAAATTGTACAGGCATTATGAGCTATTATTATTTGCAAATTAAAAGATTACATTTATAAAAAACAAGCATAGTTCACTCAACAAGATAAATAGCAAACAGTGACACACACTTAAACTTAGAATGTTTTAAAGAGAAAATTTTACGAAGGTTATTTGAATTAACATAAAATACATTAAAAATTGAGATATATTTAAATCTGTTGCATTCATCGGAACTTTATCTAAAATATAAAAGAAAAGGAATGTTGTGTAAATAACTAAGCAATCGAATGAAAGTAGATAAAATATATAAATACATTTTGCTACATAACTGTAAAAAAATAAAAAATAAATATAAAATAACATATAAAGAAAAAGTTTGTTTAAGTCTACTACTTTTATGATATGAACTTATATTATCAAGTTTTGCACTTTAGTGCACTCTAAACTTTTCTTTTTAATGGGATTGACTATATTGAATAATTCTATCGTAAATTATTATTGGTAGTTTACCCAATGATTAAGTATATCCTATTCTTATATGTCTACTGATCCATTAAATAACATCTTAATTTATAATTTAAACATAGATATCTTTATTTCAACTATGAAATTATCTTATGTTTTCATTTATATGCCTAAATTCATAGCCTATCTTGCCGATTAATCAACCAATTTTGTTCATTATCTTTTGTAAACAAAGTTATAACTAAAACATGAATTTGGACGTACTTTGATAGGAAATAATATAAATCATTTTGTACAGGTCTTCAAATAAATAATTCCTAGCATATTAATCAAAAATTGTCATAATTAATTCTTAAAATATTACATATAAATTTTTTTATATTTTACATTACAATTTTGATATGAAGCAACAATTCCTTACCTTAAATATTCAATGATAATTTCGTATATTAAAACCAAATCAGTCTTATGTTAAAGTCAGTATGTATTAGTTGGCCTGTATAGCTGTCTTCTATCATATTATTATAAATGCATATATGTATTCAATTATATTACACTTATTGCCAGCATACAAATTATATCAGAATATCTTTAAGAGCGTAAGATTTATATATGTAATTTTTGTACAATCTTCTTCTTTACTATTTCCAGATGTACAACTCCTGATTTATATATATCCAATATATTTTTGTGATTTATAAATATGGTGGTACATGCTTCGTAATTATAAAATTATGAACTTTTATATCAATTTTTGAGACATCTTCTTTATAAAATAGAAAACATGTATGAAATTTATAAATGAATGAATATTTTTACGCCTATTCCATTTTAACTTTATTATAAAAATATGAATCGTATCATTTTATTAGATTTAATTTATTTAATAAAATTAAGCATGTTCAACTAAACTAAACTTAAATATAAATTTTATATTTATTGAATTTTGTAGTCTTCATTTGAAACGACGTTAAACTAGGACGAGAATTCACTAGTAGTTTTGGGTGTCAGAAGATACTGGGCAAGTACAAACTTGGAATTCAAGTCAAAAACTGTCTATCTATGTGTGTGTATTTTGTAGATAATCAACTTAGCAATTTCTTCATTCCTTTTCAGAGGTAGGAAATTTGGAGGTTAGTTAAAAAGCTATCAAGTTTCATACACTTATTGGTTAATACATCCATTACCAAATTGACAACTCACGAAAATATCCTGAGCTTTATCTAGAGCAAAGGAGGCGCATCTGGAAAAACAATGAATATAAAAATATAAAAACAGACCCGCGCCTAGATTAAACCAAAGCAACACGCAGACGTTCCGCTTATATTAGAATGTATGCAGTAGGGGGACTCCAGGTAAGTTAGCAGCACGGCTCCAATATGGACGCTTACGAGTGACACTAGGATGATAAAAGTGCCCTGGTTTGATGCCAAAAATACCGGGCTACAGGTACCCTGCCTTGCTTGCAAGGTCGATCCGGCTCCGATAGACGGTATGGGCTTCGACTAACAGCGGTATGAGTACTTAAGGAATAAAGATTGTCTCATTTGAGACAGTTGCTGCACTGGGTCAAGAACCTCACTGATTATTCATATATAAAAAGAGCTTCTAGAGTCTAGCCAAGGAATCTTAAATCGTGAAAGATTTTGTTTAAATAAAGCAAGGTAAATTTCGTATTTTGATCAAAATATACTTAAATTAATTACTGTATACCCCAAATGGGCGTACCTTCACTATTTAGATGGCTTACTGAGAAGTATCCAGATGCATTACAGCCATTGTCATATCAGAATCGGACTGATATTTTATATCTCGATTTTAATGCAATTGTGCATAATGCTTCTCGATCACCAATAGCACCAGATGCACGGAGTGATAGTGAAACATATCGCAACATATGTGCTATGGTTGATGCCATGATTGAATCAGTGCGACCAGCACAGATGTTATTTATTTCTGTTGATGGAGTGGCACCACGCGCCAAATTACTTCAGCAGCGTGCAAGAAGATATCGTTCAGCCGATGAAGCTTTAAACAGTGGAAAACAGTTTTTTGCCGAGAGAGCAAATGTAGTTGATTCAGCAATGGAGAAGATAGATACTGAAGGAGCAACACTTCAGTATCAATCAGAGGATTTAATAAATGAGTGTGATGAAATATTCGACGCCAATTCCATCACACCGGGAACTCAATTTATGGAGCGATTAGATAATGCAATGGATATTTATATAAAGCATAGGCTAAGCTGTGATCCGCTTTGGAAAAATATAACAGTAGTATATAGCGGAAGCAGAGTACCAGGTGAAGGAGAACAAAAAATTATGTCATTTATAAGAAAACAAAATCTACGAAGTAAAAAAACAAGACATCTTATTTACAGCCCGGATGCTGACCTTATATTTTTGGCATTATCACAGCATGATAAAAATGTAAATGTGATGCGACCAGATCCTGGATTTAGTGATAATATGAGAAGATGCCAGTGTAATTCCTGTGGTAAGACGGGGCATTCAAGTATGGTCTGCGGCAAATTTCAAGTCCAGCCTTATGTAGTTTTAGTTACAGCTGTATTACGTGATAATCTAGCTTTGCAATTTAAGTCTGCTATTAAAAGGCCTTTTTTAAAAGAGAGAATAATTGATGATTGGATTTTTATGTGTTTTTTTGTTGGAAATGATTTCTTACCTACGCTTCCATGCTTCGAAATTAGATGCGAAGCAATTGAAGATTTAACTAGTCTGATTTCCATGAATTATAACGAATGCGGCAGATATATAACTGAAAACGATCATATTGATCCAAAAGTACTAAGATACTTTTTAAGATTACTTGCATGCAAAGAAGATTCTTTTTATCTAAAGAAGCTAAATGCAATTCGTGCCATACGTAAGCGATATAATCCGCATACCGTATTTGAGGAAATTCCTTTACATACAAGTGCTGGAAAAATGAAATATTATCATGAAAAATTGGGTGTAGAAGGACCTGATGATGTATCAAAGATATGTTCTAATTATTTGGAGGGACTGGCCTGGACGTACATGTATTATTATCGTGGTGTTCCAAGTTGGGATTGGTGTTATCAATATCATTATGCACCGTTTGTTGCTGATTTATGCAGAATGAGTACAATAAAACAAAAATTTAAATTAGGGAGACCCTTAACACCTTTGGAACAAGTTATGGTTGTAATACCCCCTATGAGTTCAGACTTAGTACCCTCTGGTCTGGTAAAGCTATTTGATGATAATACTAACAAAGTTTATTCAGGAGAAATAAAAATAGACATGTTTGATAAGATACTTCCATGGCAAGGTATAGTTCTTCTTCCTATAAAAGATATGTCTGATTACTTGAACAAGGTGCGAAACGAGATATCAAATTTGTCAGTTGAGGATATTGCTCGTAATGTAAATTCAAAAGATATTATGTATTTCTCGGATAAGAACGCTTTGTTTGTTCCTATTAATGCGCTTTATAATTCATTTAAGGTAGGAATGGACTTAAAAGGATTTGGGTTAGTAGGTAAAGCTGTTCCAAATCCATATGTTACTTTTCATGGTGATATTGCCGAGTGTCCTGATTCTAAATCATATAAAAATACCACTCTATCAGTATTTTTTGAATGGGAATAATAATATCAGTTATGAAATGAGATAATTTAAAAGTATTTTAAAATTGAGGAATCGTTCGAAATGATTATTTATAAATAAAATTAAAAAAAAGAAATTTTGATGAAAAAAGGATTTATTTATGGACATAAGAAATTATTTTTATTAATTATAATAATATTGAGTGTATTATAAATAGATTGTATAAAAATTTATAAAATATTGCATTCATTGAGTATAAATGATAAAGGCTTATATCTAGCATAATTTAAAAGTAATTATAAAAAAATTATTTAAATAAAATATTTCCTGAATCGAACGCGAAAGATACATGTGTCAGAATAAGCGTAAGGCAAGAGCATATGATAAATAAATTTTTAAATAAAAAATATTATAAATTTTTTATCAAAGAAAAAAACATTTAGTGAAATGAAATGGAGATTTGAAAGAACTCAACTGTATGGAAGTTTGGTTAGAGTGAAGTAATATTGTATGGTAGTTTTGTAATCTAAAATTACTGTTTTTTTATTCAAAGGTGAGCTAAAAATATTTCAGAAACAGCAAAAATTCGTAAATGTTTTGAGATCAATCTTAAATTATATATCTATAAAATAGTCGAAAAGATACTCAAAATATATGCTATATGATTTAAGATTGAATCTAATAGCGACTTTTTGCTAACGAAAAAATAACAATATATGTATTACTCATTTAAGCAATTAAGGTGCTTATACAATATTAATAAATAGTTTTATTATATGATAATTGAATTGGTGTTTAACATACTAGATTCCTGAGTACACGTATACTTCAGGTATTATATTATCAATAATACTTTAGCTTTTTCTTTTATCAAAGTGCAACAATATATATTTATACTATCTTTCCAAACTTTAATTATATTTAATGTTACAAAAATTCTACAAACGGTGTATTGCTGATAAAAAAAACATCATTCAAGTATAGGCTTTTAGGAAATTAGAGATAAAATTTTTAAAATATTTACTTCAAAAATCGTTTGATCGGAAGAAATTTTAAAAATTAGTTCAATAAAAACAATGATATCAATTAAATCATAAGATATATAAAAATATATCTCTTATCTCAATGAAGCAAACTTTATAATGACTTTGAATTTATAAAAAAACACAAATGAAATAAATCGTATAAGAGAAGGTTTTGAAACAATGATTAATGTTAGATAAAATTAAAAATATTGAAAAGCCGTATGGTATGATTAAACTATATTACGAAATACATGTTTATTCAATTTATAATTCAAAGTGGATTACAGTAATATTAATAATAAAAATATTGTGTTTAAAACACTGCTTGGCCTAATTAAATTTTTACTGATAAAAACAGGTTACGGTTTAAATCATAGTCATTATATACGAAGGAAAATAATGTATGTCATACATTTCTACTCATTAATGATTAATATATTTTAAAAATTAGAGAATCTGCGATATTCAAATTGAAAAAAGTATATAAATGACAGCAACAAGAATAAAATTTGTATTAATACGAGATTAAAACATAATATTTTGATAATCAGGTACAACTAGATATATTAATAATGATAAAATAAAAAGAGGAAAAATATAGCATTATCGCAGATGAATCATTCCACTCTGCATAGCAAAGACTGAAATTATACCTTATGTTAAAATGGATAAGGTGATAACCAAGTATCACAAAAATTATTTAAAAGATCAAATAGAAATGAAAATATAAAGCTAATTGACAGTGTTAAAGAAACACTAAAAATGTAAAAATAAATCAAAGATAAAGCATTAAGAGTAATATTGGTTTGAGAGATTAACTAAGAAAGGCTATAAAAAGAATTAGGATTAACAAATTTAAATAAATGATAACTGCAAGGTCAGTAAAAAAAGCAAGGAATTAATGATACTGACCCTTTAGTTATATAATAATTTTATCGCTTTTGTTTTAAGTATCCATTCTGGTGTCAACCTATATTTTTATTTTAAAAATTTTCAAATTAAATGTGATCTCGATCTTTTGAAACTTTATTTATTTATAATTTAAAAATAAGTTATCTAATTAGAAATTGTGCCACTTACTGAAAAATGGACCAACTTTTTTGCATTGTGAATATAAATATAATTGATTTTGCTCTTTTATAATTCTAACACAATATGAAATGGTTTTCTCAAAGGAAAACTATCGTTGATATATCAATAATTTTTTTTAATATGTAAAATTGGAATAAAAACAATGTTATATCATCATATATTTCCACTTCATGAATAACCACTGAAATGCATTCCTGACTGCAATCTAGTTTGGATAATTTCTTACAATTTATATATTCACAAAGGAAAAGATTTTAAATGATTATTTTTCAAAATATTTGAAATTGCATTTAATGATTATTTAATTAAAATAAACGGGCTGATATATCATATCAAATTTAACATTACCACCATTTATTAACTCAACTGTGTTTATAAATTTTAAAAAAAACTTATTTTTATTCAACTTTTATGATTTTATAGGAATCATCTTCAAGGTTGAGAATAATGACTTCACCTGTTCTACTAAATTTAGGCAAACAAAATAAAGAAGTATTATTAAATTTCCTGTGAACAAAGGTTGATTCACTTGAAAGTATAAAATAATTGACACCATTTTCAATAATAAAGTCCGGCTTGTCAATAGAAGGTGTGCACATAATTGTGTCAGGGGCGGTGGGGCCGACGCATTGCAATTGCAAAAGAAATTCCATAGCAGAAAGATAATCCATATCTGGATTATATTTAATCAGATCTTTAACAAAGATATTCGAACAGAACAAAAAAGACTTTTTTCCTATTGTCACAAAAGAAGGATTAGAAAAAGATTCTATGGAATATTTAAAAAGTTTTTTATGAAGAGGCTGTATTGGGAATATGTTAGAGCTTGGATCTTTAAGATCAGGAATAATAGTGATTTTTTTGTTAAAATATGGGCATATGGTATCAAAATCAGATATATTTGTGGCAGTATTACCCAATAATATGAACTCAGTTATATTTATTGGTGTAGTAAAGCACCCGTTTATATAATCAAGTAATATTTTTAATTTTATGGTTGTGTGAGCTGAAAGTTCTAATCCACTTATTAAACAAATGATGCCATTGCCTTTACTATCAATAGGTCTAATATAACCAGGGATGGAAATATCACTTGCAATAAATTTACCGTTATTGATTTCTTGCCCCAAAAGTCCTACAACCATACCTGTAACCGGCCATATTCCTCTTGGAAGGGTGTCTTCAAATTGTACTTCAATTCTACCAGTGTCATCCTCTAAAAAATATTTATTTGATTCGGAACAATAACTCAACATTTCCTTATTATTACCGCTTAATTCTTTGAATATACTCGGCTTTAAATTGCTAGAAACAAAAAGTGTTCCTATAATAGCACATTTAACACCTGAAGTTATGTTTATTATACTTGGCAATGGTTCTATGCCCCATTTATCGAATACGGGAATTCTTTTACGGAGTTTCGATAACCGAAGCTTATAAGTTAAATTATACTGAGCATCATAAAGATTCTCTCTCATATTTAAGGGTTCATTAATTATACATCAGATCTTTATTTCTTCATTATCAGAGCAGATAAGTAAGATTTTATTAATCATCATTTGTATGGGCTAAAATTATTTTCGTTTTTTATTTATAAATATTTTATATTCGTCCGAAATGACGTTAAACTAGGACGAGAATTTACTAGTAGTTTTGGGTGTCAGAAGCTCCTGGACAAGTGCAAACTTGGAATTCAAGTCCAAAACTGTCTATCCATATGTGTGTGTTTTGTA
>SBIQ01000230.1:0-13251 GCA_014805555.1 Astathelohania contejeani | reverse complement strand
TAATTGAAGAAGCATATACTCACTTTTCATCTCCACAGAATGGAGACCTCTTCCCATTTCTGTTCGGGGAAGATATAACCTCTCTTTACATCCAGGCTTTAAGTGTACCTTATGTTTAATGAGAGTTCGGCTTATTTCATGATCAAGCTTTGATAAGTCAACAGGTTTAATATGTTTTTGTCCAATGTGATAATTGACAAGAAAAATTGCATTCTCGTTTATCGCTTTAAATATAATTTTTAAATTGAGATTAGAATCACACAGCCTATTCACTCTTGCCAGTAGCTCACATCTTACATTTTTGAATGATTATCGCATAATAATGTTACTATGATCCTCAATTATACCTAAGTATTTATATACTCCAGTACTATTAAGGAAAGTAGCAGTGTTTTTGTACTGAGAGTCATTCGTTGCCGACTTTTCTCATTTAATATCCAGCCCAATTATCTTGAAAAAAGACTTAATTTCTTTCACCATATGCCCATTACCGTGCTGTTAGTTGCCAGGAGTCCAATGTCATCATTAAATAATAAGTGATTATAGCATGCAAAATTTCTTACGCACGTATTGAACTTTAGGATATCTTTCATTAAGCATTTAGCTCAATGGATTGATACATAATACGAAAAGAAAAGGACTAAACCTTATCGCTCAAGTATTCATCTATTCGCCCTTTTAGCTCTTAATATTAAGCTCCATTAAAATGTTACCTATTTAGCAAAGCATGTTATCAACTGGGAAACCTCAATTTGGATATACACTCTACCCAGTACTCATGGTCGATGGACTCAAAAGCTTTTTTCACGTTGATCAGCGTTAATTTCAACAAGTGCCCATGCTTTTTATTTAAAGATAGATTGAGAATGCCCTGTTCTTTGGCACCTTGTACATTCTTTTGAATACCCAACTGGTTATCCTCCAGTAAACCTCGATGCTTTATCTTTAACTGCATAACTTGAGTCACGCATTTAGTTGTGAGTTTGTAAAGATCATTTTTAATAAACGAATAATTAATAAAATTAAAAAAATAAGATAATAAATATTGATAATAGACTTTGGATATGAATTATTAATCTCAATCATAAGTATGATTAAATTTTATTAATTAAACAATTTATTACAACTTGATCGTTATCTTTAAAATATGAGGATAATATTGAAATAATTGAAGCAATAGATAATATATAGATAGCTATATAATTGCTTATCGCATTTAAGATTAAAAAGATAAAGAAATATATCAAATATCTCTGAATTATATAATTATTAATAAAATTATAATAATAAAAAAATTGAATTTTAAATATAACAATAAAGTTTTAATGCATTATATTAATAGCATTAGTAAATATGCATAAAAAATAAAATTATAAAAAGAAAATAACCTAGAATGATATGTTACAACCCCATTCCAATAAAAAAATTGCAATTTATGCATTTTCATTTATAATAGAAATAGTCCTTTATTCAATTATATTATATAATTCATCAATATTTCAATCCAAATATACATATTTATCAATTATCATGATGTTGTTTTTAGGAAATTTATTTATAATAGAAGCCATAATTACAAATAATGTATACCAAATGCATGCATATATTTATATAGTCTCGTTTAACATAGCGTCATTCTTGTTAGATGGTGTTCAAACTACTAATTTAACACTCGGGTTACATGTAATATTTATGTGTTTGTTAGCTCAAAGATTATTTATTAGCATATACTATAGTTATACATTAACTGCAGATGTCAAGTGGAAATATTATAAAAAATTGGGTGCGAGCGCAGATTTAAATAGTAAGTAGAGTTAACTTTAGATATGTATATAATAAGAGAAAATTTAAAAGTTATATTTAAGGTTTATATAGTATTTATTTTTGTTGTAAATCTTTTCCCTTTCAACGAAAAAGAATTTGCATCAATAATATTTCTGGTGGACGTTATAATAAGATTTACAATAGCATTCTCATTTAAAACCACCGTTAATATAGAATCAAAATTAGCACGAATTGTTTTAAGAGTTTTGGTTATGTTTGATCTTATTATGCAAATAATAGAAATCGTTAATATCATACTTTTTGGTCCTAATAATTATGCGTAAGTTAATAATATTTATTTTTAGAATATTCTTTTTAATACACGGATTCTTGGTTATACCTAATTTAATGTTTCAATTTTATCTTTATCTTGACCAAAAAAGCTTCGGAATAGGTTTGAAACCTATAATTTATCGTACCGAAATTAAAAAACGTATGAATGTTAGGTAGGAATAATGATAAGTAATTTCAATAAAATATGTTTTATTATCTGATAAGCATTGTTGATTACAATTTGAATATTCTTATAAGACATGATAGTAAATATTTTTATGTATGAAATAAATAGTTAAAAATGCAGTGGATGCTTTTATTCTTCACAACTTTTATTTATTATATTATCAGATTTTATTCTTTAATACACGTCCGAAATGACGTTAAACTAGGGCGAGAATTTACTATTAGTTTGGGTGTCAGAAGCTGTTGGACAAGTGCAAACTTAGAATATGAATTTATAACTGTCTATTCTTATGTGTGTTTTGTAGATGTCAACTTTCTAATTTTCTTCATTCCTCTTTAAAGGTGAGAGTTTTAGAGGTTTGTTAATAAACCATTAAGTTTTACACATTTATTGGCTAATGCATCCATTACTGAATTGACATGAAAATATCCTGAGTTCTATTCAGAGCAAAGGATGCACATCTAGAAAAACAATGAATACGAAAATGTATAAATAGACCTGCGTCTAGATTAAACCAAGGCAACACATAGACGTTACGCTTATATTGGAATGTCTGCAGTAGTCAAACTCCGGGTAAGTCAGCTGCACAGCACCATATGGACGCTTACGAGTGATACTAGGATGATAAAAGTGCCCTTGTTTGATGCCAAAAGTATTGGGTTACAGGCACCCTGCCTTACAAAGCCGATCCGGCTCTGATAGATGGTGCCAGCGGTATTAGTATTTAAGACTGTCATAATTGAGACAGTCGATTCACTGGGTCAAGAACCTCACAGTTTATTTCATATATAAAAAGAGCCACTATAGTATGGCCAAGGAATCATAAATCGTGAAAGATTTCGTTTAAATATAGCGATAATGTTCTTTAATATAAATTTGCAGATCTAAAACACAATTTTCATTTTTTTTATTATTTAATGCATGCTTTATAGATAATCAACTGACCATTTTTCTTATTTCTTTTTAGAAGATAAAATGAAAAGTTTGAAATTAATTTATTTCCATACCAATTTTTCATTAATGTGTTGTAATCTTTATTTAAAATAAACTGGGTAGATTTATAGACATTACAAATCATAATATACAAATAAATAAAGTGCTTAAATAAATTGATATCATATATGTATTTTATTCGATATTTAATCTTTACATATAATCAAGTTGGTTATATTAAATTATATATAAGAATGTTAAAATAATGAAAGTATACTGTTTATATAACAACAGTCGTGTCATTTTCTTATCAATTCTATTGTTTAAATAACTGATTTGTAATCAATAAATGAAATCGTGTAAACGAAACGTTTTTTTAAATGAAGGCTTAGTGTCACTTTTTTTTCTTCTATTATTGATAGCATCTATTAGCACTAAATAACTCAAGCCTCTCTATCGAATCTTTAATTATACTCTGCTTTAATTTAAACCATGATTTTAATTTTGTAGCTTTTATTTTCATATAAATTATTGTTTTGTTTTCTTATATACGTAAATAGATTCTATCAACACTACCATTCTCGAACATCGCCATTACTTTTTCATTTCTAATGTTTATTTCATGCTATTTTCAATACTTCGCCTCAATTCTAGTAAAATAGTCTCTAAATAATACGATAGATCAAATATATGCTTTTAATAGTTTGGTGTTATATTGAGCTTTTTTGAGTAACCCCTGTAAAACTTTATCATTATTTTTATCATGTCATAGCATTAAGTATAATTTTAGTTTTACCTTTATAAATTAATACATGCTCATTAAATAAAAATACATCTTTTGTTCTTGTCTCCGTCTTAACTAACTGTGCTTTATCTTGGCTCGTTATGCTAATTTCGACTAAAATTATTTCATTTAGATTTTATCGTAAATAAATATACCCGGTCGATTAAGTTTAACCAGAATATCAATTCCTGTTTCAGTTTTTTTAATTTTGTTAATAATAAAAAATACATGTTTAATTTATCAAAAAATAATACCTATCACCAATATCTCGCTTCATTAAACAAGATCTTTCACAATTTATGATTCCTTGGCTATACTCTTAAGGTTCTTTTTTATATAAAATAACTTGTGAAGGTTTTGACCCAGCACAACGACTGTTTCAATTGAAAAAATCTTTTCCCCTTAGGTACTCATACCGTTATTAGTTGATGCCCATACTGTATATTGGAGCCAAATATACATTGCGAGCAATGTAAGGTACCTGTAGCCCAGTACTTTTGGCATCAAACCAAAACACTTTTATCATCCTAGTATCACTCGTAAGCGTCCATATATAGCCGTGCAGCTGATATGCCCGGAATTACCCTACTGCAGACATTCCAATATAAGCGGAACATCTGCTCGTTGCCTTGATTTAATATAGATGCAGGGGTTTTTATATTTAAGTATTCTTTTGTTTCTATAAGTGCGCCTCCTTTGCTTTAGAAAGAAATCAGAATATTTTTGTGAGTTGTCAATTTGGCAATCGTGCTCAACCAATAAATGTATGAAACTTGATAGCTTTTTAACTAACTTTTAAAATTCCACTTCTGAAGAGGAATGAAAAAAAAATTGATAAGTCGTCATCTACAAAACACACACATGGATAGACAGTTTTATGTTCAAATTCCAAGTTTATATTTGTCCAGCAGCTTCTGTCACCCAAAACTACTAGTAAATTCTTATCATAATTTAACGTCGTTATGGACGAATTAATCAATTAATATAATATTTAATTTTCAGGAATAATTATAAAAAAACAACTAATGATTAATGAATTAAACCCAATAAGAAATACAAAATGATTAATATTATGTCATATTCAATATGATCATATATCTTTAAATATCCACATTAAAAATATGAGTATATATTTAAATATATTAATCACTGTTATATTAAATAATTTTATATATCAGACGAATGCAGAAGAAGAAAAAGAAAAGTCAATAAATATTAGTCACATAGAATGTAACATACATGTAATAATAAGATTTATTACTTAAACGAATTTATTTGTCTTATTAATATTAAATGCACAGATCAGTCTAATCATCGAACACCCTATTTAATAAGTATGTGGTTTCTGCCGGATTCCCAATAATTTTAATAGAATTTTTAATTTCCCAAGCCATTCTTCCTATTTTTTCCGTTAAATTAAAGCAGCCAAACACATATACTCTTTCTAACAATGGCAATTCTTTTATCAATATTTCTATAAATTTATCATCCACTTGTTCACACCATGATAGATCCAAATCCTTTATATTTTTCCATTTAAATATTTTTTCAATCTTTTTTATATTCCCTATTTTTCCCAAATTAAGATGTTTTATTAAAAAATCGTTATTCTTATAAATATTTGATATCTCATTCAAATTATAGCAATAAGAAACATTTAAAAATTCTACATTTGAAGGAAGATTTAATTTTTTTAAACATGCAATTCCTTCCACATCCAAATATTTAATTGAATCAAATTCCAATTCTTTTATCGAAATATTAGGACATCTCTTCAAAGATAAGTATTCAATTCCGGTTATCTGAATTTTATCATATATTTCTTTTATATCGCATCTCTTTACCCTATTATTCTTTACTGAATTAATATTTTTTGATTTATTAAGATTTCTTAAAAAAAAATCAGTTATTCTCGTTTCACAAAGAAACAAGCGTTTAACAACACATTTTAATAGTATATTATTACTTATTCCATAACAATAGGAAAGTTTCAACTCTTCTAACTCGTCAAATTTATCATTAATTTGTAAAATAAAATCATCGTTCAATCGTGAACAATGCGTCACATCCAAAATATTTAAAGTTGAAGGCAAATAAAAATTTTCTAATAAATAGGCACCAGTTACCCTCAACTCCTTTAAATCTGTAAATTCGGTTAGATCAAGCTTTCCAAGTTGTCCGCAATAATATAAACACAGTTTCTGAAGATTCGAAGGTAGAATACTATAAGAGATGATTTCAGAACAATCATAAATTACCAGTGAATATTTACAAGAAGAAACAAAATATTTAAATTTTTCATCATCCATTAATCTTGTTCTACCTAAATATGATGCATATCTTTCTAATTGTTCGTCGTTCATTACATATTTCCAATATTCTGAATCAATCTTTTTCAAAACAATATCTTCAAGTGCCGTTGAACTATTATCTAAATTGCAGATTTCCATTGGTTTGGATCTACGAGCTACTTTCTTTTTCTTCCTTGGAATTGATATTGTACTATGTATGATCTTAGTCTTTCTTTTTTGTATCTTAATTCCTTCTTCTTGTATAAAATCTGTTAACGCACTTCGAGGCCCTTTGATTGTAACCATCTGGGATCAAAGATAATCAAAATATTTGTAGCAATAAATTTAATCTCCAATGCTAGTAAAAAGGCTATCAAATAATATTTAAATAAAGAAAAGGAATAATGGAATAAGATGTATGCCATGCAGTACGTCAATTAGATAATAGAATTCTATAAACATCCCGAAGAAATGATACTTATAATTTTTAAACAAAACAATCAAACTATTTATTTACAATAAATTTAATCTTTTTATGTTGATAATTTGTAAAAATTAAGTGTAGTAAATAACGAAAATTAAATTTTAAATTAATAAAATTTAATTATAATATTTTTTAGTTCTTGAGTAGAGAAGCATTGAGAATAGCATGGACGTAAGATATAGAGTAGAAGAACTTGATATCGAGAAATTAGTGCTATTTAATGACAAAGAAAGACACAACACTAATTCTTTAAATAAAAAAGAATTTAATATTTTTTATTTTATAATTTGAATAATCAATGGTCTAGCTTATATAAATAAAACATTAACTTATGCATATATAATTGTTCAATAAATAAAAATTGAAATCCCTTTTTTATATTAAATTATCATTATAGATAATTGAGTGGATGTTGTTGAGAAAGCAGTCGACGCTCTAATGAAAGCTAGCGGAACTGGATGTCTACCGCAGGTCAAAGGAAAATAATATCAAAAGTAATACTATTAAATCTAACCACCATTTAAATTATCATTATAGATAATTGAGTTAAATAATCAATTTGCAATTACTAAAAAATATAGAAAACTTAAATAATATGAAAACTGTTATATTTCAAGATACTCTTTTCTTAATAATATAAACAAATGCCAGTTTATAATACTAAAAAGATTAGATTATGAATATTCACATTCAAATAATTGATTTTCCTAGTAAAAGTTTTTTAGTTTATTATTAAATATAAATTATTAAACGATACTCTATGAAATTTCAAAAATAGTTGATAATAGAATATAACTACATCAATAGGGTTGCCTTATAATATCACGCTGTCCAGGTTATATTTAGAATAATTATATACAGAAATCATAAAATACTTTATTTACATGTAATTTATTTTTTATTATTCATTAATTTTGAGCTTTGATAGTATGACATATCTAATTCTGGTATATCCATAATATTTATCATAGTATCGAATTCTTTAGATTCTTTAGATATAATTATATCTTCACCCTGTAACCCTTTTATACAATTAAAACTCTTTTTAAAATAATTTTCTTCGATTATTACATCCACTTTTATATCATTTTTATTTTCTATTATATTAATGGGAAGATCAAAATACAAAAAATAAAAAATAATACACCAAAACAAGATTGGCTGATTAATTATTAAACTTTGTTTGGAAAGCTCATTGTTATTTAATGCATTAATCCATATTGCAGCATTTTCGGGTGTAATCAGTCGATATAACCCAACAATTGCATCTCCATTTAAGACTAATATTGATGTACTACAATAATTATTACAGACGCAATCTTTCTCTTTCATATTTACATTTATCTTTTGCTGAGATTTAAAATCCCAGGGAATAATCTTCTTAGACTTTAAAATTTTGCATTTACAAATATTTATAGGAATAATTTTATATGAAGCAAGGTTATAATATTGCATAAAGTTTGTGGGCATTTGCATATTCTCTTCTTTTATATTAATGGCTTGATACATTTCCGGCTTCATTTTTATATTTAATAAATTAATTAAATATATAATATCATCGATAAGACCTTTCTTGCTTAATCTTCTTAATATCTCTACAATGATTTCACTTTTTTTTGTTCGTTCTATTAAAGTTAATGCTGGCTTCATTAAATCTCCGTCATACAATTTTAGCCAAAGCTTTATTACGCTTGATTCACTGATATTATCTAATAAAACGTATGGGATAAATACACACTGAGACGTCTTATTATTAATATTGATAGAATAACTGCATCTGTATTCATCATCATTCATTGAAATAAATCGCTTAAATATTCTAGTTTGAAAAAAATCATTAAAAAATTCTTTAAGATCATCTCTTATGTTTTCTCTTATTTCACCTGGATAATCAATTATATATTTTAGGTTGTTGATAGGATTGCTATCATCTAAAATTTTATCTATAGTTTTTTCTCTAGCAATCACAATATTATTTTTTAAAACAGTAAAATATTTTTTAAAAGCTTTCCTTTTCTCGTCCTCACTAACTGCAAGCTGTATTGAGTCAGCCAATTCTCTACTAAAAGGAATAGATATGGCTTTATTAATAGATGAAAGATTGTTTAAATCAATTGCCGATATTTTATTTTCTTTTATTATAGAAAACATGTCCCTATTCTCATATCCCGGAAAATTATAAACAGTTTTTATTGTACCTTTGTCATCCATTGTTTGTTTTATTTCTCCTATAATTCCTATAATAAAAGGAAATGGACTGTCGAGAAGGTCAAACATAGATTCAGGAAGTGGTGTGCATAAAGCATATTGCCACCCAAATGGTTTTATTATACTATCACAATACATGATAAGATGGAATATGAGTTGGGGGTTATTGGCAATAAAAAGAATTTTGTTTTCTTGGAGGATTAAAGACAGAAGTGAAATTAAAAAATGGGGTGGTATATCCATAACTAGTAGATTAGAGTTGGTTTGGTATAATATATCGTTATTATATCTTATATTAAGATATCTGTGAGGAAACAAGGGAATGTCCAATAAAGTGTATAATAAATCTGAATGCTGATCTTTTATATTAAAAATGTTGATTAAAAATGATTCAAAATTTGAAAAATAAAATGAGGACACGATTAAAAAGGGACTTTGTGCGTCTAATAAAATGTAGCCAAAAAGCTGCTCCTCTTTAGAAGATGAAAATACGAAATTTTTAATCTGAGTGTGCTGATTTGGTTCAAAGGGTGATAAATATGAAGGGATTGCTTGTCCTAACTTTCGATTTGATATTTCTTCTTTTATAACGAATTCTTTTTGTTCTTCATTTTCTTTATTTATTTCATTATTGAAATGAATTTGATTGTCTTTAAAAAATATTTTACTAATTGGAGTCACTGTTTTACATTTATCTAAATAATAATATTCATTTTTTATTATTACATAATTCTCGTCTGATAATTCATTTATTTTTGTTAAGATAGATAAGTCAGCTTCATATTCGAGGTCATAAATCAAATAAACTTTGGTATTATTAGCAGAATTAAAAATACATATAGTTTGATTAAAATCTTTCAATATATAACTGTTAACAGGAATTGGATTGTTTATTGGATGTAACCTAAAATTGGCAGGCTGAAGCTTGGTCGTACTTGGAGTTACAGGATAAAAGATATATATTCCATCAATAAACTGCATGATGGGGTAAATTTACAAATTTAATTTATTACAAATTATTGTATGAGTCCATTTTAATCTCTATTTTTTCAATTTTATCTATTATTAATTTTAATTCTTTTATTATTCTCTTTCCGAAAGTTTCTATTTTTTTATATTTTTTCTTAATTTCTCTAACATTCTTCATAGTCTGATATAATTCTTTAGCTTCCATACTTTTATCCATAATAATAGTTTCTATTTGATTTAGTTGATATATATAATTTTCTATTTCTTTTTTATTAATTTCATTGATTTTTTTGACTTCTAGAATGGCATCTTCAAAATATTTGTTCATAGATTTTCCTTTTATCAGTTGGATATTGTAATCATTTATATCAAATTGATAATTCAAAAATGGTTGGAGAGGCTTGATTTCGATTTGTAAATCACAATCCTCTAGTTTCTCGTAATAACTTGGAATTTTAATTTTAGATATGTTATTATACTCTTCTATAAAATTATTTATTTTGTTATTTATTGCAAGGCATTTCCGATATTCATGTGAAAGGAACGAAATATCTTCACCTGATGTAAGCTGTGTGTCACAAATTAAATTATTTAAATAAATAAATTTTGATTCAATAATCCTACACAGAATTTTTATATCATTGATTAAAACTTCGTAATTTACATGTTTAATTTCTGTAATCATGCAATTAATTTTCTTACAGCAATTGTTCTTATCAAGACTTGATCTTTTTTTATCTAATTCAGATTCTAATAACAAAAATTGGCTAATCATATTCTCTTTATTTGACAACAATTCTAGCTCTTTAATATTAATTTGTTCTTCTGGAAGTAAACATTTAATGTTACCACATTTATTTAACGAGCTAAATATATCTAAAATATCAAAATCAAAATCTGATGATTGCGCAAATAATGATTGTATATTAATTGTTTTATCAGTTGCATATGATGCTTGCACCTTTAAATTATTATATGTTTCATTTATTTGATTTTTTATTGACTCAAGTTCATTACGATCTATAATACCTGTTTTTTTATATAATTTCTCATTAAAGAATTCCTTAGATTGATCGATTAATTTAAAAGATGTAGATATTTCATCACTTAAATAATAGTATTTACTTAGATGATAATATGATGAAGATATGCAATAAGAAGAATATGCTTCTATTAGCTGGATATGTGTTTTTATATCTCGTTTTGAACTATCTTCTATTTCATATTTATGGCTTTTTAAAAAAAGTTCAATGTTCTTTAAAGCATTATTATACATGAGATGAGCAGTATAATACTGCTGTGATATAAATGACAATTTATTTTTATCTGGTTCTGCAAATCCTCCAAGTTCTTCTACAGCTTCTATCATTATAAATTTGGCTGCGCAATATGCCTTAAAACCTTCGAGAAAATAAGAATTGAGATCAAGAGACTTAGTACTTGAAAAAAATAAGCTGTTTGAGGAAAGCTGATCTTCTGATTTATATTCAATCACTTTTTTAAGAATTACATAGCATTGCTTATATGGCAGTGAATTATCTCTAATTACATATACTAGTGGAAAAAGAAAAAAAATTGTATGCAATAATAAACATGAAATTTCATAATCGATGTTTTTTGATTTCAATAACTCGCCTGTCATAACGTCATACCATTGAAATGAAGCTGTTATATGCTGCTGTGAAACACAATTTCTAAGATGGAGTAATTTTATATAATATTTTAGTACATTTTCGATAGAATTTCCTGATATGGCTAATTGGCGAAGTGCTTCCAAATCTGTAAATGTCTTTGAAAGAGTGTGATCAGAATGCAACTGTATATATTGTTTAAAAGCCAGTGTATATTTGAATGGTTTTGATTCTTTATTTTTTGTAATCATATATGGGTTGGTGATCAACAACGATTATACATAAAAAATCAAAAACAGTCATAATATTATTTTTTCTGTATAATAAATCAAAATTCAATGATAAAGAGAATATTTAATATGTGAATGATAAGTAATACACGTGAATAAATTGATGATGTAAATTCATTTATTAACTTATATATAATAATAACACCAGAATAAAACATATTCTGTTTATATTCACATCTAGAAAATAATATAGACTGATATAACATAAGATTAACTGGAATTTGTATTATAAATAGTATCTGCTATAAAATGAAAAATTCATATATAATTTTGTGTAAAATTAACGAGATAAAAAAATACATGCTTAATTTATTAGAAAATAATACCTATCACTAATATCTCGCTTTATTAAATAAGATATTTTACGTTTTGAGAATCCTTAGATATGCTCCTGAGGCTCTTTTGATATATGGAATAATCTGTGAAGTTCTTGATCCAGTGAGCAACTGTCTCAATTGAGACAATCTTTTTGGTACTCATACCGCTGTTAGATGAAGCCCATACCCTATATCGAAGCCGGATAGACCTTACGAACAAGGCAGGGTACCTGTAGCCCGATACTTTTGGCATCAAACACAGGCACTGTTATTATCTTAGTGTCACTCGTAAGAGTCCATATGAAGCCGTGCAGCTGACTTACCCGGAGTCACCCTACTTCAGACATTCCAATTATAAGCGGAACGTCTGCGTGTTGCCTTGGTTTAAACTAGACGCGGGGTTTGTTTTTATGTTTTCATATTATTTCGTTTCACCAGATGCACCTCCTTTGCTCCAAATAGAGCTCAGAATATTTACGTGAGTTTTCAATTTGCCAATGAGTGCATTAATCAGTAAATGCGTAAAACTTAATGGCTTTTTAACTAACCTCTACAATTCCCACCTCTGAAAAGGAATGAAGAAAATTGATTATCTGCAAAACACACACATGGATCGACAGTTTTGAACTCAAATTCAAAGTTTTCATTTGTCTAACAGCTTTTGACACCAAAAATTACTAGTAACTTTTCATCTTAGTTTAACGTCGTTTCAGACAAATTGGTATTATTATATAATGACAATCTTCAAACATAATTAAATATTAAGTAAACTTCATAATACATAAATAAAGATCAATTGTTCACTGATTTTGTTTTTACGCCAAAATACGGAAAAAATTAAAGTCAATATGCAAACTTTTTATTTAAATAAAATAATATAACCACCATAATGGGCTGAAAGATGAAAAATTAATTAACTTATAGCTTAATGAACTTCTACTTGGATGAAATACGGGAATATTGATCCTCGTGCTGAAGGAATTTATTGCTATATCCAAGATAGAAACGTTTTTTGGAGAGACAATGCTTTACTATGCATGCATTGTGGTAAAGCCAAAAA
>SBIQ01000228.1:0-13295 GCA_014805555.1 Astathelohania contejeani | reverse complement strand
TAATGAGAGTTTGGCGTATTTCATGGTCAAGCTTTAAGAAGTCAGCAGGTTCGAGGTGTTGTAGTCCAATGTGATAATTGACAAGAGAAATGGCATGCTCGTTTATTGCTTTAAATAAATTTTTTGAATTGAGATTAAAATCACACAGCCTATTCACTCTTGCCAGTAGCTCACGTCTTACCTTCTCGAATGATTCTCGCATAATATTCCTACTATGATCCTCTATTATACCTAGGTACTTATATACTCCAGTACTATCAAGAAGTGTAGCAGTGTTTTCGCACTAAGAATCATCCGTGGCCGACTTCTCTCGGTTAATCTCCAGCCCTATGGCCTTGAAGAAAGACTCAGTTTCTTTAATCGAAATTCTTAATATACATAAATTCAAATTTTAAACGAATTATTTTATAATTACCATATAGTCATTGACTCTATTATTCTAGAAAACTTGCTTTGTTTTCGATGAATATACTTTTTTAATATAAATATATCTTGAAAAATTCCTTTTTTGTTTACTCATTAATATTATATATGAAACTTTTCGTTGTTTTAATTTACATTAACTTTTATTTCAAAAGACCTATCAAATTTATATTTATAGCATACGCAATTTGATAAATATTATTTAATCTAAAATTAAAAATAAAATTACTAAATAGCTTTTTAGATCAAAATTCATTGGTATCATTTATTTCATTTTAATGTAATTTTGGTAATAAATAATATTATCATCAACTTATCAACCTCAGCAATAAAATCCTTATGGACCCCGGATTTTTAATTAGAAAGAAATACATGCATACAGATCGATCAAACAAGCAAAGCATCGACAAAAATATCCAAACCTTAGTGGATAAACTAAATAAACTAGAAACAGTTAGAACTACAAGTAGCTGTTCCGGTAGAATTTGTTTATATTCGGAATATAAAACCAAAATATTATGGTATAGTCATGACCCGGCAGAGGCAAAAGAAGTAATTGAAACCATAAAGCAAGAAATAAATACATATTATTTATCTGATAATTCATCTTATTTATATTTAAGATTCGAACCTTTTATAATGCACATGGAGGTGGCATCGCTCGAGATAGGAAAAACAATGCTTAGAAAAGCGATTGGATGTGGTTTTCGTAACAGTGGTTTATCGATAGCTAAGAAGATACATGTATGCATTCGAAATACAATATCACTGGATGTTCCCATTGTTGATGAATGCAAAGGAGAGCTATTAGTTGATTGGGAATATATTGAAGTCTTGGTTGACATAGCTAATACTAAATTTAAAAGAAACGAGGAACTTATTAAAAGATTAGAAACTGAAATATTCAAAGAAGAAAAGCATAATAGTTAATATGTTTTTAAATAAAAACACTCAATAAATTATTTAAAAGCTTTTTAATTCGTAAGTTTAAAAACATATTTTAAAATTGGTTGTCTGCCCAAGACTACGTTTGAGGTAATAATTGATAAATTAAATTTAACAATTAATTATTGTTAAAGCTATTTTGCAGTTACAGATCATGCTCAATGAAAAAAATAATATTTAATATATTTAAAATGATATTTATATATCTAAATTGTCTTGTCCGAAACGACGTTAAACTAAGAAGAGGAGTGATAATTGTTTCGGGTGTTATAAGCGGTTGTATAAGTGTAAACTTGGAATTCGAGTCAAAAATAGTCGATCTATGTGCGTGTACTTTGTAGATAGTCAACTTACCAATGTTCTTCATTCCTCTTTAAAGATTATACAAAAAGCCATCAAGTTTCACACACTTACTGGCTAAATACGCATTCTCAAATCAACCACTCACATAAATAAACTGAGCTTTATCTAAAACAAAGGAAGCGCATCTGGAGAAATAGAAGAATATGAAAACAGTAAAACAGACCTTGTTCCTTAATTAAACCAAGGCAATGCACATACTATCCGCTTATATTGGGATGTCTGCAATGAGATGCCACCAGGTAATTTAGCTGCGCGGTTTCATACAGACGTTCATAAGTGACACTAGTATGATAAAGGTGTTCGATTTGGTGCCAGAAATATTAAGCTAAGGTAGCCTGTCTTTGTTGCAATGTCTATTTTGCTATGATAGAAGGTATGAGCTGCAACTAACAGCACTATAAGTATCTAAGAGTAAAAAATTGTCTTAATTGCAACAGTCACTGCACTGGTTAAAACCTCACAATTTATTCCGTATATAAAGTTTCTAGAATATAGCCAAGGATCATGAAAGAGTATATTTAAATAAATAAAGATATTATCTCATAGCTTGTAATGTTGGTTTAGGATAGTAAACAACTATAATCGGGTATAAGAAATAATAATATGTTTTGCTTGCACATTTAATGAATATTATTCACTGTAATATCCATATAAAAATATTATAAAATATAATTTATTTATTCTGTAAAGGAATGTTACCACATGTTATTATTATTATTTAAACTGGATCTATTTAATATAGCAAAGTGTATGACGATCAAGTATTAAGTGTTAAAAAAACCATACCAATATTTATTAAACATTAAAATATGAAAAATAATTTTTCTGTTTTTTTATGATAAAACCTTAAAATTTATTATTCATATACTATAAATAATTGCAACTATAATAAAAAAAATATAAAAGACTTTTGGTTATAGAATCAAAATACCAATCAATATTTATTTAAAATATCTGATACGTAAATACCGCAATACATGATGTTTATTTTATTCTAACAACTGAATCATTGTTACAAATAATTATAAGAATATGTATGATAAGACGATAACTTGGTGTAATAAAATGAATTTGCATATTAATATGGATACATTCGTATTATTGTAAATTATCGCTTTGATTCGATGAGTTTAAAACTTAGCTGCCTAACTATATAATTAAGTCTTTTCTAATAAATTCAGGCAAAGAATGAAAATATAATAGAAATTGACGATATATAGTAAATACGTCTAAATTGTTAAATATAATCAAATGATGCCATTAATAAGAATTTTTCACAACAATTGAGTTGTTTAAATAAAATTCATAAATTAATGTGAATATGATAAATAATTTCTTAACTTCGAAAAATTGACTTTACTTGAATAATTATCCCAATTATTAGTATACTGTTTATTTTGGTAATACATCTAAACTGTTTTCTATAAATATAATTATTTATCATATATTCGATTTATAAAATTAAATTTCCCTTTTAAGACCCTTTAAATTTCCATTACTTACTATTTATTTTACTGGATATTAGAAAGTTAAAAAACTTAATTTATTAGTACTCAAATTGCTATATAAAAATGAGTGTATAAATTAACATTTATATATTGAAAAATAATATAAATAAAATATTATTCTTGGATATAATAAAATTATTCCTTTATGACAACTAATTTCTATTTGATCATATAAAATTTATATTTATAAATTGCCAATAAGGTACTTACATATTCTATGCTTTTAGAAATTAAATGCTTATAAATGTAATTATAAAATATACGCCACATCTCCTGTATGTTCGAATTTTTAAAGATCATGTCGACTTTTTGGATATAAGTCAATAGAAACTTGATTAAGATAAAGTATCTGATATTTATGAATATTTGAGATTCCTATAAATAACTTTAATGATAAATTAACACCCCAAATATAAGCATATATCCAATCAACTGTTCTTAAAAAGACGCTCGAAACCATTTCTCTGGTGCATCAAAGAAGTATTGTGGATGAATTGGAAGCGATAGATGTTGTTGAGAAAGCAGTCGACGCTCTAATGAAAGCTAATGGAACTGGATGTCTACCGTAGATCAAAGGAAAGAAATATCAAAAGTAATACTATTAAATATAACCCCATTTAAATAAAATGATAAATTGATATCCTGTCTTATTTATTATATAACAAAAACTACAATTAAGAATAGAAATAATAAATCAATATACTTAGCTACATTATCTTACTCGATGATAATATTTAACAATGTTATTAAATAATTTGTATTTTAAGAAATGAATCCTTTACGAAATCATTTTTACTAAGATTACTTTATTTAAATGAAAAATACTTATTTCGTTTTCTTTTATTTTATGGATTGTAAACATCCATTAGCACTATCTTTTTAAAGTCTTTTTACCAGAACCTAATATCTATTTGCATACTATCCTAAATGCTTTGTTTAAATTTTAGCATGTTAATCTCTAATTTAATACGATTGATTGAATATAAGCCTCAATAATTGTGTAATGTTAAGCCTTGTTAAGTAACCTTTGTCATTCTATATAATAAAATATGATTTTAATTTTGGCTTAATAAAATAATTTAAGCTCATTAAACGAAAACTTATATTTTTTGGTATTGACTAATTGGTGATTATCTTAGCTAGTTATGCTGATTTCACCTAAAATTGTTTCATTTAAGATGTTATAGTATATAAATATATACTTTAGATTATGTTTAAGCAAAATATCAGACCTTATTCTAATACCAATACATATTTCAGCTTTTAAAATTTTGAAAATTGTTTGAAGTAAATGAGGCCTAAGAAAATAATATTAAATTGAATAATTATATGTGCTAATGATTATTTTCTTTTATAGCATATATAATTATTCAATCTGATATTATTTTTGTATATTCGAATCCACTTTTATATTATTTTTTTATTAAATAAATTTTATTTCCTTTTCCATTCTCATTGTAGAGAACATTCATCCCCTATGAGTGATGATCCATTTAAATCAGAAAATGATGCATCCATGGATGTAAAAACATCCACTGCAATAATACAAGCCATGATGGGTGACACTACGAAGTGCTTTGAACGAGTGATAGATTGCTATGATGTTTTTTATGAGCCTTTGGGTGATAAATATTTTCGTCTTTACAATGAAGCATGTAATTCTGTTCTAAAAACCAATGATACTTTTTTAGACAGTATTTCTGTAGATAATCATAATTGGAGGATCTTTCCAGATGTACGCTGCGGTACAATCAGTTTTGCTTATCAAATTGAATCGGAGATAAGACACCTTGGTGAGGCTGCTGCAGATGCCCGATGTGAGGAAGAGATAATTAAACATAGAAACCAGGCATGGAGATATCTTTCTCGGACACAGGTATCACGTACACACAGAGCCATCCTAAATATGAATGCCTGCATTCAAAATAATCAACGTAAGTTGGCTACAATATGCGCTCGTGAGATACGGAGAGCTTTGTGTAAAACTTCTCGCACCAATCCGATTTTGAAGGGGCGTCGTCTTGCCAAGGAGCTTGGGGCCACGGCTCGTAGAGAGAAAGATACTAAAGAGTATAAGCGTAAGGCTGATCGTGAGGCGTTGGAGAAGCGACGCCGTGAGGATGAGGAAAGGGAAGCTGCTAGACAGGCAAGAAAGTTGAATTTTCTTCTTAACCAAACAGAGCTTTTTTCACATTTTATTTTAAATAAGAAAAAGGAGCCTCAGTGCGCGGAGGAAGCCCGTGCATTAACAGCAGTAAATAAACAACTCGAAAAAACACAGGAATTCGATGAAGGACGAGTACAAAAAAATGAATCGAGAAATGTAGATCAACCTAGTATCCTTACGTGCACATTAAAAGAATACCAGCTACGTGGGCTTAATTGGTTAGTTAGCTTATATAGCCAAGGTATAAATGGAATTCTTGCTGATGATATGGGCTTGGGAAAAACAGTTCAGGCGATATCTTTGTTGGCTTATCTGGCTGAGAGTGAAAACATTTGGGGTCCTTTTCTTGTTGTTACACCTGCCTCCACGCTCCATAATTGGGTCCAAGAGTTTGAAAAGTTTCTTCCTAGCTTTAAAATTGTCCCTTACTGGGGAAATATTTCAGAAAGAAAAATTCTTAAAAAGAAGTTCACTGGGAGATTCGAATTAACAAATAGGGAATCTCAATGCCATGTTGTTATTACTAGCTACCAGATGGTAGTAACAGATGAAAAAATATTTCAAAAGGTACGATGGGAATATATGATTTTAGACGAAGCACAAGCTATCAAAAGCAGTCTTAGCCAGCGTTGGAGGGCACTTCTTGGATTTAAATGCCGAAGTAGACTACTACTTACCGGGACACCGATCCAAAACAATATGCAAGAGTTATGGGCACTTCTCCACTTCATTATGCCAACACTTTTTGATTCCCATGACGAGTTTAACGACTGGTTTAGCAAAGACATTGAAGGATCTTCCAAGGTTGACGAAGTTCAGCTGCAAAGATTACATCTTATCCTTAAACCATTTATGTTGCGAAGAGAGAAGAGCGATGTACGAAATGAATTGGGAACTAAGACAGAAATTGATATTATATGCACACTCTCGCACCGGCAAAGGGTGCTCTATGAAGCAATAAGAAGAAAAACACCAATGGCAGAGTTATTGGAGAGTAGAAGTATAGGAGAAATAGAAGAGACGGATACTCTGATGAATGTAGTTATGCAATTTAGAAAGGTGTGCAATCATCCCAATTTATTTGAAAAATTAGAACCAGAAAGCGGGCTATGCTTTGAGATGAATGATCATTTTAGAAAGGATTATATTGGATTTCCTGAAAGGAGTAAAATTGGTGTAAGAATTCCAAGAATAGTCGGGGATTTCATAGGAGAAAGTTTAAGAAAAAGAATGAGGAAATGCTTCAATAAGATTAATACTATTGATAAGCTTATTAGTGGAATTAGTGGTAATAATAATATTATAGATCCCATTATAAATTATCCCTCCTCTGTTAGGACTATGTATAATTATAGGGTAATCAGTAGCCTCCCCTCTATTATCACTGATTCAAATCAATACCCTTTAATGCACCATATTTCTAATTTAGAGAGATCCCTCCTTTATAATCGCATTAATGGGAGAGATTCCTTGTCTTATCGATATATTTCACCCTCTAATTATTCTTTATTTTTAAACCATCGCCCAAGGCTTCCTATAATAGGGCCTGACAGAGTATTTGTTCCTAGGCTAGATCGATTTATCAGTGACAGTGGAAAATTGTTGGTGCTGGATTCCATGTTACCGCGCCTTAAAGAAGAAGGAAGACGTATTTTAATGTACTTTCAGATGACACGTATGATTGACTTGATGGAGGACTACCTGATTAAAAAGCATTATTCCTATCTCCGTTTAGATGGTAGTTCTAAGATAAGTGCCCGCAGGGATATGGTAAGAGACTGGCAGACCAATGATGATAAATTTATTTTTCTTTTAAGTACACGAGCTGGAGGATTGGGAATAAACCTTACGGCAGCAGATACAGTTATATTTTATGACTCAGATTGGAATCCAACAGTGGACCAGCAAGCCATGGACAGGGCACATCGCCTTGGACAGACAAAGGATGTTACAGTGTACAGGTTAATAACGAAGGATACAATTGAGGAGAGAGTAATGGAGCGAGCACAACGGAAGGGAGAAATACAGAAGATGGTAATTCAAGGAGGAAGTTTTAAGGGAATAGAATAAATATTGAGATAATTTGAATAAAAATTTATTATTTTATTAGCATTAAAGTTTTTATTTAATTTATAACATTGCTATCATTAAATAGAAATATAAGATATTGATGATAATTTGAAAAGCTTTAATAAAATTTTTTATAAAGTAAGTAAAACATTATTTATTTAAATATGAATTAATATTTCTCCTCTTTGCCAGAAAATCGGATTTAAGTTTTTTTCGAATAATTTAATAAAACCAAATTCATTGAAAAGAAATAATTTAAAATATTTTACAAAAGTGTTTTGGATATACTAAATTTTATACTTTCAAACTCTCTTTTTAATGGTTCAATATCTTCTTCAACTATAGATAACTTAATTACTCTTTCCATCTTATCCATGATTTTATCGATTTTTTCATGAATAGTCTTTTTTACATAACTGTTTTGCATTGTCATTGCTAGAATTTTACTTATTTCATTTTTTAAATTTTCTTTCATTTTGGGATTTGATTTGAAGAATAAATTTAAAATTTTTATAAATTGACGACTTTTATTTCTAAATCCTGCAATCAAATGGTTGTCTGTAAAGGAATACACAATATCGAAACATATTTAAAATTAGTAAAATAAAATGAAAAGTTTATTAGACTGATAATATATTATACTTTTTTGAGTAGATTGATTAAATATATATCTCAGATCGATTATAAAAAGAAGTCACGGAAATAATAGATTGAATGAAATTAGTATATAATAAAGATTATAATATATATTCAGTAATTAGAAAATTATATATTGCACTAAACTTCAATTCCAGGTAATACAATAAATAAAATTCTGCGAAAATAAATAAATGATTTTTTTTCCAATAAAAAACAATCAAGAGTAATTTATTTCTATTTAAAGGGTTAGTGTTGTGATATTCTTTGTCTTTCTTTTCTATGGCTTGTTGTTAGCATACAGTGGCACTTATTTCTCCAAATCTCTTCACAGACTCTTCTATTCAATCTCTTACGTCCATGTCATCCTCAATGCTTCTTCCGTATTCAATGATATGGTTTTGAGTGTCTTCTTCAGTACCGTCGATTGAATGTACACCTCTATCGTATGAGTAATATTTAATTCTATAAGATAATTTCCGTGATGCTTGGTTACCACACCATCTCATGTTATAACATAAGGTATTATTTTAGTTTTTGCTTTGTATAGCAAGCCTAATTCGTTTGCTAGAAGGTCGTATTTCCTTTTCTTCACCGTTTCAACAATCTGGAGATTATCTTGGCTCGTTATACCAACTTCAACTAATATAATTTCATTCTCCTTCTTATCGTAAATAAATGTATCTGGTCTATTATTTTTTATTAGGATTCAGTCCTTATCCTTGTATCGACCCGAATTCCGATTTGGCAAAAATTTAGGATTATCAATAATAAGTAAATGATTAATATATATTATTTTTAAAAAACTGATATTTGAGGCATTGAGATATGTGATAAAGGCACTTTAGCTAAAACAAATAAAGAAGATATTACGAATTTCTTTCGTAGTGACAATTATTTTCATGATTAAAACTTTTTAATGGCAATTATATGAATGTTAAAATTTAAGTAGAGATGTTAAACTTAATGAGAGTGTTGTATTGGTTGATATAGTTATATGTATTTTCATTATTCGTCCTCTTTAGTATTTTTTATACCATTGGCTGAATTAATTGATATAAATTTATTTTTATAAAAGTGAAATTATAGAATAATGAAAAAATATTTAGTGCAAAACTTGAGATGATTGTTATCGAACATAATAAAAAATAATTACCGAATAGAAATAAGCAATAGGTATACGAAGATGTAGAATGATATATGATTATTTGAACGATGGCTTTGCGTGTTTATGAGAAGACTTAATATTATTAATCTAAAATTAAAAATATTATCTTTACTTGATGTTTTCAAAGAAGACAAAAAGTATGATATCTTATTAAAAGTATTCTTTTATATGAAAAACACTTGGTTGGGATAAGTGCAATGTTAACTGCTAATATCGTTTACATATTAATCCTGAATTTCCGAATGTTCTTGGTTTTCAAATAGCATATGCAAGTATTACGCTTCAATTCATTTCTGTATGTATAACGAAAAGTATCGGGTTTGCAGTTTATTTATAATATGCTTTTCGCCGTACTAATTTCTTATGGTGAAAGCCTTGACAGCAATAAATTATTTGTTATTATACTCAGTCAATGGCATGCTTGTAAGTCATTTATATTTCAAAAAAGTTTTGATTTTTATTTTCCGTTGGAGTAATAAATACATTTTCGATTCCATTATTTAAAAATTCTAAAATAAGGAACAGTCTACTTATGTTATTATTGAGAATAAAGTCTTTATTGACCAGAATACTTTTTTCGGTTGGCCTGATATGTAATATAGGCAATGTATATAACATAATGATTTTTCTAAATAAAGAGACACACAGAACTTTTTCTCAAGATAATTGTCTATTATATGTATGAGCCTGAAATCTAAATGATTTAAACAATTTTAAATATTATAGTATATCCAGAAAGTAAAACTATTATATGTAGAATGTACTTTTCATAAAATATGCAATGAAATCGACTTCATTATAGAGCCGCTAATGCTAACTTTAATATGTGAGTGATATAATAAAAATTTTGGATTGCGTAGAAGAAGCATTAATTGCATTTTACTATTTAAATTGTAGACAATCACAATATGATGGCCTAAATCTTTTTATTTAAATAAATATCGAAAGCCTTTTCATCAATTGTATTTTAATGTATCTTATGCTTATTTTTTAAGTGCTGATGATTTAATATATGAATCTTTCCGCACATTCGTCATTTAAGGTTATATGCCTTGACCCTTTTTTTAGTATTTTATTGATTTCCAGATAAAACTTACAAATGCACTGAAGAATCAGACTATAATTATTAATATAAGATTAAAAAATGATAATTGTTTTTATCTAAAAATATTTCCTTTTGAAAAATTGATATTAAACATATTTTTATTAGTTATTATTTTGTTTTCATACCTTTATTATTACTATCTTTAATATTAAACCTAAAAATATATATAATTAAGTAAGGTATTAAGCTTATAATTCGAATATGTTTATGACTATGTTAATTAAAATTCGTTGTACATACCTTTTCAAAATATTTTGATAAGGATCGAGTTTGATTTTACTTTAAAGTGATTGTATCAAAATATCATGATTCTGTTAAATATAGCAAAAAAACCAATTTATTTTTAAATTATAATTAAATTCGTTATTTTATTTACTAAGCCTATCCTTTTTTGTTGGTTTATCAAAATAAGCATATATATTAAAATCTTCTTCACCATATTCATAATCATATTCTCCTTCCTCTATATTTAATTTCTCATTGTGAATATTTGAATCAATGTATTCCGGGACTGAAAATGGATAGGATTTGTTATTTAGCGAAGGATCGTAGTTCTGGTTGAATGCCGTGTTTTCCAGCATATCAAAAGTGTTTGGCTGAAACAATCCAGTATCAAATGATCCTGTTGTTGGCAATGGATTTGATAATTTCATATCAGATACGTCTATTTTTATATACGGGTCTCCAACCATTGTTTCTCCATCAGTATAATTTTGGGGAGTCCATGGCTTTGCATCAGGAGGATCCTCATTATCATTCAATACTAGTCGCGTTAAACAATAAAATTGTAACGAAAAGGAAACAACACGTAAAAACATTATTCCATCTAAAAGCAGATGGTTAAAATAGCTGTACTTCATAAAATACATAGCAATAATAAATGATCGATATATTATTTCTAAACCAAATTGAAAAAGAAAAACTCTAGCAATTGTATTGAATTTCGAAAAAATAAATTTTAGTGCAGATGCTTTTCTATAATTATAAATTTTTATATCACAAAGAATTTGGTGTAGATTGCCATATATGGACAAGTATATAAACATTAAAAGAAAAGTTTCAGAAATGCTAAGCAATTCTATTAAAAACAGCCCGAGCAAGGAGTAATTGAAAAATATAAAGTAAAGTATTGGATAAAGCAATACTCTAATAAAAGAATATGCGCTGATCGTGATAATATATGTCTTATTGACTGAAAAAGAGTCATAATGTATATTTATAGATGTAAATACTGGAAGAAATAATACCAAGCTGAAAAAAAGAAGGCTTTTTTGAATACTTTCAAATGTAATTTCTAAAATTTGTAATATTTGATCGAAAATTTCTACATGAGCGGATCTATAGGCCACATTTCCTTGGCTATATGCTCTTAAGGCACCTAATATGTTGTAAATTATAAACAAAGACATATTGGCACTAAATATACTTAAAATAAGAGCTCGTTTTCTTCCGAAACTTGTTTTTCTAAATGATAATAATTTCTTTCTGGGTCCTAACACTAATTTCCCGATCAGAATAGCAATTTGAGTTAAACAGAATAAAAGAGCAATAATAAATATTCTGAAATTAATATTTATATCCATTACTACAATAAACACATTCTATTTAAATATATCATGTTTCATTTATTACCAATTAGTGATTAAATCATAACATGTATCATGCTGGTTACAGAAATGTTTTTTAAACATAATAAATAATTAATTTAATACTCATCAACCATTCATATTTTTAATTATTCAAATTAAATTAATCTCTTAACAAAAACTCACACTGTAGACATAGCTTAGTCAAAGTTGGAATTTTAAGGATAATATTATAATATAATGATATAAATGATATTTATAATATAATGATATAAATGATATGTTTCCTTTTTGGTTATTTTTTATACAACGTTTTTTTTTAAAAATAGCATATTACTTTTATCGTTTAAAGAAGATAAAGTTATATAAAATATAAGTAAAATTTATAGATGAACATAATTTTTTTTCAATACAGCTTTTATTTATTATATTGCAAGAGATACCCCACGATTAATTATTAAATAACATAATATATATAATAATTATGAATAAAAGTATTTATCTAATGAATACACTATTCTTATTTCTTTTTTTCTAGTGAAAAAACAATATCCAGATTGAGCCTTGGGGTTAAAGCTGGCTTGGAATCGGTCTTAAATAAGAAGGGGAGAGGTGTAGTTTACAAAGCGACAGTCTTAGTCCGCTTATCTTTATGCTGTGTATCGATTTATTGAGCAGACTGCTTAATGAAAGGTATTCAAAAGTAAAAGTCTATGTGGATGACATTTCACATGCTATCTCCCTTGTAAATTACTATATTGGTTTGCTAAATTTAGACCTTGTCGACTTTGCTATGTATGCTTGATCACGATATCAGTCAAGTGCTCGTTAAACATAAGGTACACCTTAAACCTGGTTTTCTCGTTTATAAATAAAAAGAGATTCGTATAATGTTGGAATGAAAAGTGAGTGTATGCTTCTCTAACTTTGGAAAACGCTTAACAAGTATAAAAACATCTTATAAAAAAGAGCAGCGATCCTTAAAGTTAAAAAAATAAATATACACACTTATATTTAATTAAGTAATATCATATCATTGAATAAAAGATTACTATACAAATATCTCTTTAAAGAGTCTTACGATGGCGATAAAGATTTACTATACAACAACTTGTGCAAAAAATACCTATAAGAAATTGTATAGAGTCTATCTGAAAATTAGCTATTTTTAAAGACTCATCTATTTGAATGACACACGGAAATAAAGACATCCGTGATGAAGCTTTATATTATTACATGCAGAATAGGAATTTTTTCTGGAGAGAAAAATCATTATTATGCCAGCATTGTGGTAAAGCTAAAAAAACAGTAGATCACTTAGCTA
>SBIQ01000227.1:0-13416 GCA_014805555.1 Astathelohania contejeani | reverse complement strand
TTTATCTTTTCACAGCCACTTCTACTTGATATTTTACGTCTATGTCATCCTCAATGCTTCTTCTGTACTTAATTGATATGGTTTCTAGCGTTTTCTTCGATATCGTCAAATATAATAATAAAATATATTTTATAAAAATTACTGGCTATGGTAACATAGAGTAAAATTATATGTTATGAATAAATTCTTAATGAGCATAAGTCTGATATAATAGATCATATAATAAAAATATTGTTAATAATCATTTCAAATAGTAATATAAGAATTAAATAAAAAGTTTCAATACTAAATTTTATAAGAAGTATACATTTAAGATTATAACTGTTTATAAATTTGTGTATTATTCAAAATGCAATTTTTTTTTATTCCTCTGCTAAGATGCTAGTATAAAGCATCATTAAAAGGTTTAAAAGACTAGTAAACATGTTAAATTGGCAAACATGAAATCAGTTTAAATTTTCAAAAAAAACTAATAATTGGAAGAAATAAATGATAGGATGTATAAAAATACATTACTCACTTTGATAAAAAAGGAAATTGACAGAAATTCAATTTCATATATAATTTGATACTAGAATGACAAAAATGTAATGATTTGATGCTATGACACTGCCAGAATTTTTACTTTAGCAAAATCTTTTTATACTGATAAGAAGTATTACAAAAAATGGTAACCTTTATTGTTTTGATTAAGACAGTTCTGTACTATATTAACATATATTCTATATATAAACAAAGTCTCTGAAAGATATTCGATGGATATTAAATCAAAATGTGTTGATTTCATTTGATGATATATTCAACCCGGGCAACAGTAGATAAGCTGTGCACATCTAAACTTAACGTTAAAATTTTATTATTAGAAATAAGTTCGCATGCTATCATTCTTGCGAATTACCATATTGGTTTGCAATAACTAAACCCTGCTGTATTTGCTACGCTTGATCATAATATTCGTCAAGTGCTTGTTAAACATAAGTTATACCTTAAACCTGGTTGCCTCGAAAGGCTTTATGCTGCTCAGAAAAGGGAATAGGTTTGTATAATGCTGAAATGATAAGTAAGTGTACGCTCCTTCAACTTTGAGAAAAACACTAAATAAGTACAAATAAATCAAATCAAGAAGAAAAGCGATCCTTAAAGTCGAGGAAATGAATAAAACACACTTATCTTTACTTAAGCAATACCTCCAAATAAAATATTTTTATACCAATATTTCTTTAAAGAGTTTTACGATAACGCAACAGTAATTACTATATAACAACAACTTAAACAAAAAAAAACGCGCCATGAAAGATTGTATAGAGCGCATCTAACGAATTAATTTATGTATAAGGCTCATTTATTTGAATGAAATATGGAAATAACGACTTCCGCGCTGAAGCTATATAATGTTACATTCAGAATAAAAATGATTTCTGGCGATAAAATAATATTATTCTAGCATTCCAGTAAAGCTGAAAAAATAGTAGATCATTTAGATATTGGAAGTGAGAAAATTTCTGGACATGATTATACCAGGAGACACTATGAGATATCAAGGCCCATTATTTTTAGTTACTTAATAAATAAGGTTTTAAGAAATCCAGGAAAATACGTTCTCGCTCGGTCCAGGAAATAGTAGAGAATGAAAAAGCTGAAATCTGTATCGGCACAAGAATAAGAACAGATATTCTAATGATCCATGATTGACATGACATATTTATCTATGATAAACCAATAAATAAAATTATTTTAATTGAGGTTGCTATAACAAATCAAAATACCGTCCAAGTTGTTGAAACAAAAAAAAATGAACTATAACATTTTGCAAACGAATCATGTTTGTTATATAAGACAAAAACAATACTTTATGTCATAACATGGGACAGAATAGTGACTAAATATCGTAGAAGTTATTTTAAAGAGTTAAATATAACTGACTATTGATGAGCATACATTCAATTTACCGTATTGAAAAGGACACTTGAGATCATATCTCAGAGTTTAGGAGAGCAATGAAGATGGATTTAATATAAAAATAGGATCTATGAGGCGGCTGAGTCTCTTAAAGACACGAGTGAAGTTTATTGCTCACCACAAACAAGTGTAAAGAACAAAATTGATGGCAATCAAATATAAACTGCTATTAAATAAACATATGCTCGATCCGCATAATTTGTGTTTTATTCATAAATAAAATAATAAAACAAATTCATAATACAGCATACCAGATTCATTATTTATAAATAATAACTTAATTAAATCACCAACTAAAGCAGTAAATATGACATGCTTATCAAGTTTCCCCTTTTCTATAATCATTTTTTCGTTCTTTATAATTGATTATAAAAATGATAAAAATATTACCCCTAATAAAATATGAATGGAGAGGATAAAACAAAAACTCAGAAGAAAGGATTTCCATATTTCAAAGTTTCAATGATAGTATTAATTGTTGCTTTGATAGTAGCCGGGTGTACAAAGTATTATTTTTCCTTTTATGCAATAAACAAATTTCTTTATGCAGATGCATTTTTGGCATGGCGGTTGTTAAAGAGTGATGATATGATGATTCAATCGTACTATCGATATATAAAAGACAACACGTATGATCCAGATACTGATGAGGGCAAGAAGATAAAAGAGTTTGTTGATATGGCACAAGGCAAGGATCGTATGCTGCTTGATGGCCATCCTGAGCATTTCCCACGACCAGCGAAGTATTATTACACCCTCAATTTTGCGGCAAATAAGAATTTTCTTGATCTTAGAAAGAAGTTTGTTGATGAAGATGGTGTTAAGCTGAATAAAGATCATTATAAAGGCGAAGCACAAGTAAGAGAAAAGGATCTTAAATATTATGATAATGTTAAGTCTGAAGCAGCAGTAAAAATTCTTACTGATGATGATAATTTTAAGAAAATATTCGACTCTTTTAAAACATTAATAATTAATGCAATTGATGGAAAATATAAAATTGATGATGATGTACCAAACAATCTTGTTGAAGATAGTAAGAAGTTGTGCCAAGATGCTGGACATGATGATATTCAAGAAACCGATATAAAAAATTTCTATATAAATTGTGGTCGTGTTGAATCATCAGCAATGGAGTTGTTTGTGTATTCTCGCTTATTTTATTTGTTTTATTTTATGACACTTCCTGTTGAGGATTTGGTAATATCAGACGAACATAAGAATAAATATAAGAATGAAGGTGCAAGTCGTATGTTTACTGTTGCAGCTTGCTGGGCAGAAATATTTTCAAAGATTTATAAATATGGCCCAGGTTCAATATCAAAGCCAGAGGCCAACGAAGGAAGTATAAGCCTATGGTTTAGGAGCAGTTGGTTTGGAATTCAAACAATTGAAAACTTTAAATCACAGGAAGAGAATATTAAAAAACTTAAGGATTATATTTCAGAAATGGAAATAAAATAATAAAATATATTTTTGGTGAATTTTTTATTTTTTTTTTGTTGATAAATAATAATTTATTTGATATGAATGGAAGGGTTGACAAAAAAATAACGCTCTGAATAAATAAAGTAAAGTTCAGCAAAAAACAGAGCACGTGGCGAAGATGGTGAGCTCGCGGAAGCATTCACTACCACTATACTAGGCAAGTTTGACCAAATTTATTTTCAAATAGGAGGCATTATAACGAGAAATTAGGTTTTTATACCTTCTAGCATTAAATAAGTATTTCTTTAAGCGCCCAAAAGATTCGATCTTATTCAGTTCAAGAGATTGTCGAAACTATAATAAAAACGATATTTCAATGAAAAATAATAGATTGGACATATTTATTTATGATAAAAGATTAAGTGAAATGGTTTTAATTGAAGTCGGACTAACGAGCCAAGACAAATTCCAAATAGTAGAAACAAAAAAAAACGAAAGCAAAATCTTTTGGCGAATAAACTTGGCTTATTATATACGGCCAAAACTAAAATTATATCATATGGTAGGAGGTGGTATTAAATATCAAGCTATCTCCAAGAATTAAATGTAATCCAGCAGATTAAGGCGTACATACAGTTCCCCTACTTAAAAAGGCTTTTTACACCACATTAACGGAGTTTAGACGAGGCATTGTGGTTGAAATTGAAGCAGTCAATAGAATAAAGGAGGCGATGAAAAGGCTCAGAGACGATAGTAGCATGGGATGCCAACCACAGGCGATAGAACAAAAACAAAACTAAGTAAATAAATTTTTATTAAATAAAAGTTATTTGATATACGCGAATAATAAATAAGTTGCTATAATTATTTGGAATTTAATATATAAAAGAAATGGCTGAATATAATATTTTATTATAAATTCATTTATAATCTGAACTTTATAATTTTTATAATTATATCAGAGTTTATTTAAAGGATTAATGCTATATATTATTCTTTATCTTTCTTTTCGATGGTCTGCGGTTGGCGTCCACTGGCACTTGCTCCTCCGAATCGGATTTTTCTACTGTATCCTTATGTCTATGTCATCCTCAATGCTTCTTATGTACTTAAGTGATATGGTTTCGAGTTCGAAATAAAAAAGAAATATTTATATAAATTATAACAAATATAATTTATTTTTTAATAAAGGCATAATTTTTTCAGTTCGATTTATTTGAAATTGTTTTATATTATATCTTTTTTGATTAAAATTATTATGTTATTCAATAAATATCTCTTGATTAGTAAAATTATGATATATATTCTTATATTAACATAATTTAAATTTGCTTTTTTAATAATAATAATATAGTATAAATGTTAAAACATATATATTATAAGTAATAGCCTACTTTAAATCAAAGAATAATGTGTGAGTATATAAAGCGTGACTTTGCTAAAATTTAAATATCTACTTATTATATGGAAAACAAAAGGAATATAAATTTGGAAAATACTATAATAATACAGCCAAATGGAATTTTTAAAATAAAATATAAAGTGTCTTAGTAAGTTATCTAATATTTATCACGCTTTTATTGTTTTAAAACATACTTTATTTTTTTATCTTGATTAGCCATAGAAATAATATGAATGGTGATTACTTTTAAAGAGATTAAAAACAATTAATTTAAGTGTTTAAAGTAATATTCTAAAAAGGAAATTTAATAAGTAAAAATAAAAAAATCGATTATATTTAAATGTTTTTATATTATTTGTTTATTCAAATATATTTATTGTTACGTTACTACAAATAAAGTTATTCGATTCCATGTGCTTTAATAACAGTTGTAGTATCTTCTTCAAAAATATAAAACAAAGCAAATGCTTCAAACATACACATTACTACTTCATTTGACCAATTTAGAAATAAAAAATCTTTTGCTTTGAAAGTCATTTTCCAAGGGTTATTGTTGTGAGGTGCCAGATTGCTTTGTATTATTTCGAGTTTAACAACGCCTAAACTTGATATAATGAGCTTGCCATCTTCGGTTAGATTAAATTTATAAAATTCTAAATCATTAATTTTCCGAAGAATAGCCAATAAAGATGAGGGAAGTCGTAAAGTATTTATTGGTGTATTTACATTAATCTCAGGATAAGAAACATCGTAGATTTTTATACTTTTATTAATATGTATTGTTCTGTGGTTTACTGATTCACTAAACTCATATATTAATTGATCTTCTTCTATTGTAAATGTCTTTGCCTGTTCCACAAGCATTAGAAGATCGCTTGAAAGCAATGCAAAAGATTTGTTGGTAAAAGGTGGAATTTGAATTTGAATATTTTCAGTAGATAACCGATTCGGTGAAACATGCACTATGCTTGATAATTTTTCAAGAAAATAAGCTTTTTGTTTAAGCAGTGGAGATGTATTTAAAATACCAGTATTCATTTTTGGGTCGCATAATTGGATAATTTTAATTTTTGATTTATTTAATAGAGGGTTGTTTTTTTATTAATTTTATTTGCTTGCGACAAGTTATTATCACCACTCGCATTTCTAAAACTCTATGGCAATGCCAGTATTATATATTTTGTTTTTATCTTTCTTTTGATATTCCTTCCATTGTCTTGACAAATAACCATAAAGTTTTATACTAATTTGATATAAATTATTAATCGATATCTGTTTTATATTCTTTTGTAGATAGTAATAGTATATTCTCTTATCGTATATTTCTATGATTTTATCTGTTTGAAATTATTTTATCTCATATTTTTTGATTGTATAAAAATAGATAGCATTTAACATACTTTTTATTATCGCTAATTAGACACTTGTCATAATACTCAATTTATATAGTGTACAATATATTGTTACGACCTGTATATTTTTGTAATAAAAGTTTTTATTGATAATCATTTAATAGAATTTAAAATCAGTTTTTGAAATATTATATTTTTCTTTTTTGAATTCTTCACCTTGCAATCATTTTGGATGATATCGACCACTATTACTTTATTTTGCTTTTTTATAAATATATAATCTGTTATTATAATATCCATTCTAATACCAATTTTTTTGTATTCTATACAACTTTTCATGTTATTATTTTGCTTATGCTATTATATCCGTTGTAAACATTTGAGACTTTTCGATTAAATGTTTTATTTATGTGATTTTAAATTGCAGAGAAATGTGTTTTGTTATTTTTGTTAACCTTTAAGATCGCTACTTTTCTTGATATGATATTTTTGTGTTCTGAAGTATTTTTAGAGTTTGGTATAGCATATAATCACTTTCGAATTCTATACTTTATAAACCCATTCGCATCTCGCACAAAGATGCAAATAGGTAAAACCTTTTAATACTATCAAGTCTGTGTGAATCTTATGTTTGACGAAATCCTGATGTATGCTGTATTCAATTATAATAAAGCCAGCTGTCTCCAAATGTTGCACGCCAATATTATAGTTAAAAATTTGATGACATCCTAATTAAGATGTTTAATAGGTTTCTTGTGCTAAGCTTAGTATTGCATAATTTATCAACCTTTACTTACGATTCCTATTTCGCATTCTTAAATAATTTTTCCACTGCGTTTTCGCTTTATTCTTAAGTATCCTGAATATTTATATACTCCGGCCTTTTAGGGTAAAGTCACATTTTCTTAGCAAATGGTTCATCCGTGACTAATTTTGATGGCTAATCTCCAGCCTTATAGCATTGAAAAAAAGCTTTTTTATCTTATATACCTCCCCCATCGTAACATGGAAAGAATTATGAGTTATTAAAATAGAAGGGATTTATTGCATGTAAGATTTAATCTGCAAAGATAGATATCTTTTAGTATCGATCTCCAAGCCTATGGTTCAGGGTATTAATACACAGGATAATACCACATGGGACAAGATTATGCTCTTATAATATCATTTTTTAAATATCTTTTACTTCTCTTATCTGAAAATAATCGCTACCATAAAATAAGTTGACCAGCTATATTGCTTTATCTTGAGTATTCAAGTGATCAGATACTCAAAACCAATAAAGTAAAATGTTTTTTAACGTCAATTCATATTGAGTTAAGTTTGTGTTTATGCACCTTGTTGATTGCAAGATTGGGCATAAACTGTTTTGTATCTTCTTGGACTTTTTTGATCGTGTCAAACAGATATCTATAAAAAGTCAACTCTCTTCACTTCTAATTGTATTAGCAATGTCACACATTTTGTAAAAATTTAGTAAAAATATGGCATAAAAGCTATCTGTCTCAAATTAATACCAGTAAACAAGATCTTTTACAATTTATGATTCCTGGGCATACAATAGAGGCTTTTTTATATGGAATAATCTGTGAGGTTCTTGACTCAGTGTAGCAACTGTCTCAATTACGACAATCTTTTTCCCTTAGATACTCATACTATATATCTGAGCCAGATCGACCTTACAAGCAAGGCAAAGTTTCTGTAACCCGGTATTTTTGGCAATAGGGGCTATTTTATCATCCTAGTGTCATTTATAGACGTCTATATAGAGCCATGCAGTTAACTTACCTGGAAATTCCCTACTGCAAGCATCTCAATATAAGCGGAACGTCTAAATATTATTTTAGTTTAATCTAGACGCAGAATCTATTTTTATGTTTTTCGTTTCTCCAGATACGCCTCCTTTGCTCTAGATAAAACTCAGGATATTTTCGTGAGTTGTCAATTTGGCAATGGGTGCATTAATCAATATATGTGTGAAACTTGATGACATTTTTGACTAATCTTTAAAACCCCCACTTCTGAAGAGGAATGAAGAAAAATGACCATTTACAAAACATACATGAATAGACAGTTTTGGATTTGAATTCCAAGGTTATACTAGTCCAATAGCTTTTGGAACCCAAAACTACTAGTAAATTCTCGTCATAGTTTAACGCTGTTTCGGACCTTAAAGCACAAATATAATAATTAAACTCTTTAATTTGGGGGTTAGTGTTGTGTTATTCTTTGTCTTTCTTTTCGATGGCCTGCGGTTAGCATCCAGTGGTACTTGCTTCTCCGAATCTTTTCACAGCTTCTTCTGTACTCAAGTGATATGATTTCGAGCGTTTTCTTCAGTACCGTCGATTGTTGTATGCCTCTATCGTAGGGGTTATATTTAATTCTTTTAGATAATTCCTGTGATACTTGGTTACCACACCATCCCATGTCATAGCATAAGGTATTATTTTAGTTTTTGTCGATCAGTAAATAAAATATAATTATAAATAGAGTGTAAATAACATGGAAATATTTATTAAGTTTATTTATTATCATGTTTTTATTCCTTTTTTATTGAATAAATCAAAAAACAATATAAATTCTTAAAGATAAATTAGAAACATAGTGCTAAATTTAATAATCTATTCTTCTGGTTTTTCATACAATATAGAAAATATTTTTTCTCTTATTTCCAAATCGCTAATATCATCACCAGATCGTTGTTTAAGCAATAAAAGTTCTTCTATCAAAAGAAGTTTTTTAAAATAGAAATCCCGTTCCTTTTCAAAAGCTTCAATCGTGGCATATAGTTCATTCTTTTCCTTGACTTCATTGGCCAGCTTCTGCGATAGTTCATTAATAATTGGCTTATAATCTGGTGATTGCTTAGGTGGTGTTAAAACCTTTGTGGGTTTAATATTTGATTTGATAGGTGTTTCTAAAAAATTTCTATCTTTGTATAGATTATCAGCATCTCTTTTATTATTCTTATAATATTTATATAACCATTGTGTAAATTCTAAATTATCTTGCATTCTGCACTTTACCATTTTTTCGATCGGGAATGATGTTCTTATATCCTTCCGGAACATAAATGATTGAAGTAGCTTGAGGTTGTGAAAATAGTCAAGCTCAGTTTTTGGATTCCGGTTTATTTGGCTGATTGGATAATCACTGTGTATTATCGAAAATATTTCGTTATATTCTACGCCCTTTCCCAGTTCCGCTATAGATTTGATATTCGTATGTAGAAGATCATTGATCCAATTTAATAATTGGCTTTTGCTTTGCATAATCATTTGGGGTTAGTCTTCTAAAGCGGTTAAAAAAATAAAGTGATTCATTTAAAAGTGCACAGCAATTATTAACATATTTAAATTTGTTATATTTAAAGAATTCATAGTTTATTTATTAATGATTGTTTATCTTTCATTTCTTCATAACAAACTAGTTCAACAACCTTATTTGGATCCAGCTCAATGCAAACGCCGCCAAGGATAAATTCATCTAACAGATTCAAGACAGCATCAAAATTATACACCAAATTCAGTTCACAAGCTCTTCCGAAGTATTTGTCAAGCACAATAACAAACCTATTAATAAGATCCAAAACACCAAGTTCGTTTTCATCTCTGACTACAAAAGAAATAAATAATCCTGCGTATTTCTCGTACACAATTGTGTATTCCTTTGTTAGAATTATATTATGATACGATGTTTTTACACCTAATATCTTTTTTATTATTTCTTCTTTGGAGATTGGATGGTATATACGTGAGATGCGCATGATACCATTGGCATTGAAAGCAAGGACACCTAAAATCATAAAGTTTGTTTGTTTAAAAAATATTTAAAGATAGTTTCACTTTTTATAAAAATGTTTCAGTTTAATCAAAAAATACTACAAATCTTCTTTATTTTCTTTACCATCATTTATTTTATGAAGCCTTGTCATTAGATTAAAAGGCTTGTTTCCTACCTGTCCCTTTCTCATCGCCTTTGTAAATGGTGAATATCCTTCTTTATTGGATGGTGAATCGTATTTAAAGCTTTTTTCATTGTTTTCTTTTTCATTCATAAGGGCTCAAAATCCAGAATATAAAAAAGAAAACGTTTTATATAGAAAGATTAAAATTTTTATTATATCACAATTACTACTATGCATATTTCAAAAGCTATTATCTAGCTTACAATATATTGTTATATTAATATCAATTTTAACGTATTCTTTCATATTTTATATATAAATGTATTTTTCGTATTTTATTTTTCATTAATCAGCTCATTATTATATAAATACATTTTTTATGCATTGCGTCAGTAGTATGTGCCACGATATTTACGGTTTATAATATCTAAGTGGTTGTTAATGCTAACCAAATCATAAGGCTTTTTTCATTAAAAATTTTCATTAGTTTTAAGCTATGCTAGTAAAATAAAATATATGCGCATTAGAATAATTTAATTATTATTAATAATTAATCAGACGAATTTGTTTATTATATCTATTTTTTAGTTAAAGAAATTCCGTTTTAAATAAATAGTCATATTTTTCTTTAATAATTCATTTTATTGGTTTATTTCTATTATAATTTTTAAAATTATTTTGTGTATATTTGTTTCTATGTTATTTGATACAATTGTTTATCGCATCTATTGTATTAAGTATATGAATTAACATATATTTTGTGATATATAAGTTTTAAATTTATACTAATTTTTAAAATTAATCACTTTGAATCAATAATTTTGTTTCACTTCGTAAATTTTAGTATTGTCGTTAAGCTATATCATACTAAATAACGTAACCCTAGAACGCAACCTTACAGTGGTTTAGGGGTTTCTAATGCTTCTGGCCAAACACAAACTTGTAATTCGAGTCCAAAACTGTCTATCCATTTGTGTGTGTTTTGTAGATAGATGATTTACTGATTTTCTTCATTCATCTTCAGAGGTGGAAGTTTAGAGGTTGGTTAAAAAGTCATTAAGTTTCAAATTCATATGGCATTCTGTTAATGCACTGCCATATTGGCAACTCAAATATCCCGAGCTCTATCTAGAACTGAGGAGGCGCATCTGGAAAAACAAAATAACATGAAAACATAAAACAGACCCACGCCTAGATTAAACCAAGGTAATGCGCAGCCATCTCGCTTATATTGAGACCTCTACAGCGAGGTGACTCCGGGTAAGTCAGGAACACGGCGCCATATGAACGCTTACAAGCGACACTAGGATGCTTGATGTGCCCTCCTTTAATGCTCAAATTTATCGAGCTACAGGTATCCTGCATTGCTTGCAAGTCGATCCGGCTCCGATAGATGGTATGAGCACCTGAGGGGAATATATGGTCTCATTTGAGACAATCGCTATATTGGGTCAAGTATTTTATTCCATATATAAAAAGAGTCTATAAAGTATATCCAGGAACCATAATTCGTAAAAGATTATGTTTAAATGAAAATTGAAAATATTAATATTTCATTCTTATAGTTTCTTTGCACTTTCTATTCCTGGCTATGCAAATTTTTAAACATGTTCATTATGTGTTATAATAATTAATAGTATTACTTGCTAATGTGCATATCCGACTTTATTTATAATAAATTGTATATAGCTATAATATAGTATTTTACAAAGTAATTTAATGACTTGTTCTAGTATATACTATTGTTGGTTTATTATACATTTTTAATCATAATGTTTTCCTTTCTATCAATATAAAAATATATGACAGGTGCCTTTTAAAATTTTATTTGTTTTTTCTATTAAAATAATTTGCTTTACGAAATACTTTCGCTTATTGGATGAATCTTATCACTAAATAATCCAATCAGATCCTCAAATTCTATCAAAAATCAGGCATTTATAACTATTCAAAAGGAGAAGCATGGCAGAAGATAAGGAAAGCGTGTCTACCAAAGATGTCGGATCAGACAAAAACACACCCGAAAAGAAAGAAGAAGAAGAGAAAACCGTAAAAAAAGAACCACCTAAGATACAAATTAAAATTCTTAAAAATGAATGCTCAAGTAATATAACAGAAGTTGTAGAGGGTATTGTCAAAAAGTTTGATCCAACTACCAAAATTCGAGCTATGGCTGATGCGCTGAAAAGAGGGCTAGAAAAGAACTTCCCTAAAGGGTGGAATGTATTTGTGGGCGGCCATTTTGTCGGGGTATGCACATATGAGGAGGGATATTGCATAGAATTAACTGTGGGAGATTATATTATTGTAGCATTTAAGTCTTACATACCGCCCAAATAAAAATAAAAGTAAAACTTCATTAAATATTTTTTTTAAAAATAACTCCTTTATATGTCGATTATTGAATTAATAGAATCAAAAAATTATCGAAAAGCATTGGAGATTATAGACATAAAACTAAGTATCACGCCAAATGAAACGAATTTATTGGCATTAAAAGGATACACCCAGCATTTAAACAACCATACAATCCTAGGAATAAAAACAATAAAAGAGGCAATAAAAATAGATATTAAAAATCCTGAACCATGGAAGTATTTGGCTACTGTATACTTAGATTCTGATCAGTTCGAGGAAGCATTACAGGCATTTAAAAGAAGTTTTATATTGGGTGCAAGATCGGGATTCGTAATAAGAAGACTTCATTCTCTTAATTTATTTTTTCGAAAATTTGATGAATTTAAAGAAGATGCGGAAAAAATATTCAGTAAAGAAAGAAGTGAAGAAAATAAAATGATATTAGCAGTGGCATATTTTATTACAGGAAATCATGAAAAATCTGTTAAACTAATGGGATATAGTATATTTTCTGAACCAACTTCGAAATTATATAATTTGAACAAAGAAAAATTATTAAAATCAGAAAACCGTTTTACCAAAATTTATGAAATGATAGATAGAAGAGAATATAAAAATATAGAAAAGGAATTAAAAGGATGGAATATTAAAGATGTATGCCAAGAGATGGAAAACTTAGAATGGAACCAGCTCATATATAAGCTAGCAAAATCTCTTTATGACAATGGCCATATATTTTATGCTGCACATTTTATATTTATTCTTCTTAAGAATTTTTCAAAGCATTTTATTTTTCAGTTTAGTATTATTCTGTTTTTGATGGAGAATAAAAGATTTTGTGATATTATTGAATTGGTTAGCTATAATATATTTGAAGAAGATGATTATATGAAAGGGATTGCATTGGCTAAACAGATAAATGCGAAAATTTGCAAAATGGAAGATATTGATAAAGATGAAATATCTGTATTTGAGGATATCAATCCTGACATCAAAGGATTTCTTCA
>SBIQ01000226.1:0-13474 GCA_014805555.1 Astathelohania contejeani | reverse complement strand
TACAAAACACACACATATGGATAGACAGTTTTGGACTTGAATTCCAAGTTTGCACTTGTCCAGGAGCTTCTGACACCCAAAACTACTAGTAAATTCTCGTCCTAGTTTAACGTCATTTCGGACGAATTACATCCATCATAATAATTAGATATATTTATTAATAATACCTTGTGTTATGAAATAGGACAGTGTGGTAATAAACATCACAGAAATTATCATAAATAATTAAACATAACCCTTACAATAGAGGCATACATCTAATTGTCGGTATGAAATAGTACTTCTGAAACCAGATCACTTAATTTCAGAAGAAGTATTAAAGATAACATGTACGTAAGAGATCGAGTAGAAAATGCTATGAAAAATTTGGAGAAGCGAGTGCCACTGAATGCCAGCCGCCGCAGGTCATAGAAAAAAAAGATAAAGAATATCACAGCACTAACCTTTTAAATAAATTCTGATTCATTCATTCTAAATGTAAATTTTACAATACTATCCAAATCTTTAGCATCTAATGATTGAAAGTTTATAATCGATCAAAAAAATTCGTTCTTAAATCGTTTTATTAAATGAATATACATGATTAATGATTATGTTTATATATCAGTAGAAAATTTTGTAAACAGATTTATCACTTCTTATAGCCTGAACCCTTTTGATAAATATATTACAGCTTCTTTATGAAAATAGATTATCACATAAATTTTGTGCTGATGAACAATATCAAATATAGAACTTGATATTATGTTATATAAATTTATCTCGATAATGATAATAATATATGGTTAATATTTCATTCGGTATTTAATAAATATGTTACCAAAAGCAAAATGCATAGCTAACTTAAAATATAATTATATATTTCATGTTTTAATATATATTTTCTGTAAGATGTTAAATATTTATTAATAGAAATGTTAAGTGATACTTCATACATGAATGTACATAATTTTATTATAATTTCCATTTACAAAATCATTATATTGAAATTTGAATCAGTCTTTATTGTTTATTTTATTTTTATTATATCATATAAATTGATTTGTAGAATTTTATTAATTTTGCAAAAAAAAAATAAAATATATATATATATTCTTCTATTAATTATTAGTTTGTGCTATCATGTAGAATTTAATTACAGCATCTATAAGAATTAAATGGTTCAACGATCATTATAGTTTAAACAGATATTAATATATAATTTTTATATTGTTATTAAAATCATCAGTATTATATTAAAGTATTAGATGAAAATGTCGTTTGTGTTATTCGTTGTCATTTCTCATTTATTACAGTAGTTGATATTCAATAGCACTCGCATCTACAAAGATTTATATTGCTTTTTTTACTCGATATTTCATGTCCACTTTTTTAATGATCATTCTCTATTAAAACGATATTTGTTTATTATATTATTAATTACAATCAATTCCATGTGTGACTTTATCTTAGGTATTATATTAAGTTATTTTAAATATTTTTGTAGTATTTAGTTGCTATCCTATCCTATATCATACCATATAAAATATTATTTTGATTTTTGCTTAATTAATTAGCATAATGTATTCATTAAGTGCAAGATTTCTTCTTCTCGATTTTGATGACATAGAAATCATCGTGTCTCATTATGCACACTTCTACTATAATAATTCATTTTGCATTGTATCATAATGATATAAGTTATTTATTTTTTTTAGGATATCGTAATTATACATGTAGTAGTCCAGAATATAGCTAATTTGTTTTTCATATATACTTGACTGAAAATATCGAAACATCTATTTTTTTAGAGATATATTTATTTGCAAATAATAAGTAAATACAACCAACACTTTATTATGCATACGCGTATATATATTGTAAAGCATTTACTGTTAAATTTTATAGAGGAAACATTTATATTTTGGCTTTGCCACAATGCTGGTACTTTAAAGCATGATTAATCCAAAATTATCTCTATTTTGCATATGGCAATAATTACTTAAGTGGTGTAATCATCATTCCTGTGTAGCATCTAAGTAGCTGAATATTTTATTCATACCAGATAATTTGAATAGTTATTAGTATACTTCTAATATATATTGTTCTTATGAATTCTATTATAAAGAAATTTATTCTAAGCCTTTAGATTCTTATTAAAAATATCTGTCAGTTGGTACTATACACTGAGGTAAAATATTCGTGAATATCATTTTGTTTTGCGACTTTTAAAATAATTACTTGTCGTAATAAAATAATTTTATGTCGTTGTGAGTGTCAAATAATTGAAAAAATATATATTAATTAGCATCCTCAGAGACTGAAATCTTCTTTTCATCTCTGTTCGAACAAACTATAACCCTCTGTTTACATATATGCTTTAAATGTATTTTTTATTTAATAAGAGGTTTCGTGATATCGTAATTAAGCGTTAAGAAGTCTGTAAATTTTAAATTTCGTTAACCTATGTAGTAGTTAACAAAAGAAATAACGAATTAATTTATTTTCGTCGAATACTACTTAATAGCTCTCACAAATTGCTCTTAACAAACATTTTTGAATCATTTTATAACACTATTATTACTGTTGCATCAATAATATTTGAGTATTTATATTACTATATTGTATTATCAGGATGAGTAGCATCATATCTGTATTGATGGTTAGTTGTATATGACTTCTATCTGTTAATCTTCAACTTATGGTATTATGTAAAATTTTAATTTCGTCAGCCATATTACTCATTGCCATACTGTCTGTTAATAAGAATTGAAGATCGTCAATAAATAACAAATGATTAGTAGAATGAAAATTTTTTCGCATGTAAATAACTCTTGAATAGATCTCATTAAGTCTTCGACTTAGTATATCGACACATATTACAAAGTGTTCATAACTATATAAAACTATTTTTAATGTATCACATAATCTTTTTATTAACTACTATCTTTATATTAATTCTTGCTTATACCCCAGTTGAATATTATAATGAATAACATCATGAATTTTTAAAAACCTCATATATTTATAATTTATATAATCAAATGCTTTTTTACATTATTTCATAAGGACTTTGACTATTACCCGTGTTCGTTATTTATAGATGAATTCATCATAGGTTTCTCTTTATAACTTTGAACTATTCTCACAGTATTCAGCTGGTTGTTCACCAATAATGCTCTACGCTCGACTACTATCGCTTAACTCATATTACGCATTATGTTGTGAGTTTAAAGAAATTAATCATACCGATTATAATCGTGAAAAACAAACCTCGATATGCGGTGCTTTTTGGTTTGATCACAATGTAAAACTATTTATTGCCATCTTTCTGCATATATATGTTATTATCATATAAACGTGCATATGCACATAAATTATGTCTTTTATGAAATATTAAAGACGAATTGATACTATCGATTTTATAATGAATAAGTATTTTATTTTTTATCCACTTATGTTCATGTACATATTACGTAACTTACTATAATGTTTTACATTCCTGATCAGTAATTCTTGTCCTATTTACAATTAGTGCATTAGTATAGTTACTCCAGGCGACTTTTATTATAATATATTTTTATACAATTTATATCAATATTTTTCACATTAACGCTTTTCGCATTTAATATTTGTTTTAAGTTTTATTTTGTACATTCTAATTGATTATCTTAAATAAACTATTGCTTAATTGAATAAGTGTTTTTTCCATAATAAGGTTTAACTTTTTTGTAATTTGTTTTAACTGTTTAAATTACAATCTAAGAAAGCTTGCTTTTATCTTTTGCATTTTTCAATAACCTGATTTGGTCATATGAAATAATTATTTTATTTTCAACATTCTACTTAAATTGTAGAGATGTCTAGGCTTACGCAAATTCTTCTATTATAATAGCTGAACGTTTGGAAAAACATTGTGACGGCACATATGTTTGTACTAATGAAAGTAACCGCATATATTTCTGTGATTATATCGTATAAGTATGTAGTTTGTTATACACCTTACCCTCCAGCACTTATATCCTCCTTTGGAATTCTGATATATTGGTTATCATTTTTTTTTATTGCAATTTACAATTTTTAATTACTGGCAAGGTGATTTACCTTTAACATCAACTAATTTACTGGCAAACAGTTGTTAATTTCATTATATTGGCATGTTAAAAGTCATTTTTCTAGTTTACTACTTTTAATTAGATGCAAACTTCTTTAGTATTCCTCTTCTAATACTTCACAGTTAAATTAGTTGCAGAAGAAACCACATCGTTTTTGCAAACACAGCATTGCATGCTACGTAACAAAAATCAAACAGTTTTTGAAATAAATTTTTAACTAATATTTAATTGTAAGGTATTCACTAAAAATATAGATTGCAAGGCATTCATACATGAAGGTTATTTGGCTTAATTACTTAATACTGTATTATTGGTTACTTTCATAAGCTCACTTGCTTTCGCAACGTTCTCACATCTAAATATATTATATTCTATTTTTTAGTAACCGATTTATTTGTCACTCCTTCATTTTTAATTTTGAAATAATAATAACTCAAGTTTTTTTTTTGTAAATTTATGTTGCTTCAATTAATTTTAATAAGTTTATTTTCAATTTAATAAATAAATAAAACTGCATAAAAAATTAATTTTTATAAAAGAATTTTCACTATCAATGATACAATAATTAATTATATAATATTTTCTATATTTCAATAGATTTTAAATTTTCAAAAATAAATTCATTATATAAAATAATAAAAGATATATTCTATGAATTCTTCATAGATTTCGCATTAAGGTATTTAGTCGATTATAACAGATGTAATAAACAAAATTATTCAAATATTTACCCCACGATTTATAATTTCGGTTACTAAAAGAATTGAATTCAGAAAATTTTTTTATATAAAAGATTGACTTGACATGATATAAAATATGTTATATTATTTTAGTTTTATTTAAATGGGGGTTATATTTAATAGTATTACTTTTGATATTATTTTTCTTTGACCCGCGGTAGACATCCAGTTCCGCTAACTTTCATTAGAGCGTCGACTGCTTTCTCAACAATATCCATCGCTTCCAATCCATCCTCAATACTTCTTCAATACTTCTTCAATCCTCCAAAGAAATGGTTTCGAGCGTCTTTTTAAGCACAGTTGATTGGATATATGCTTCTATTTGGGGTGTGATCCCGAGCTCTTTTGGATAGCTTTTGTGGTATTTAGTCACAACACCCTCCCATGTTAACACATATGGTATTATCTTAGTTTTTGCTTTATATAGTATTCCAAGCTCGTTTGCAAAGAGGTCATATTTTCTTTTTTTCATAACCTCAACTTGCTGCAGGTTATCTTGGCTTGTGATACTGATCTCAACTAAGATGACCATATTTTTTCTCTTATCGTAAATAAATATATCAGGTCGATTATGTTTGACTAGAATATCAGTTCTAATCCTAGTATCGACTCTGATCTCAGCCAGATTTTTTTCAACGATCCCTTGGACTGAGTGGCTTCTAAGTTTCTTTGTTTTTTTGAAGCCGTATTTATTCATTAATAAGAGGTGTATGCATCTCGACACCTCATTATTGGTATAATTATAGCCAAGTATTCGATCACATCCTGTTGCTAGGTGATCAATAGTTTTTTTTGCCTGGCCACAATGCTGGCATGAAGGAGCGGTTTCTCCCCAGAAAACATTTTTGTCTTGAATGTGACAATATAGCGCTTCAGCACGTGAGTTATTATTTCCATGTGTCATCCAAGTGGAAGAGTCTTTTAAATTAATATGCTCATTTAAGCGCGCTCTATACAGCTTCTCATGTAGTTTTTTATTATTAATATTACCGTATAGTGAGTCACGCTGAGCATTTATAACGCTCTTTACAGAAACGTCTTCCAGAGAGTATCTCAGCCTGAGATATTGTTTGATGAGAGACAAATGTGTTTTTTCTTGCTCCTCAACTTTTAGGATTGCTACTCTTCTGGATAATATATTTTTGTATTTCTCCAGCGTTTCCCAAAGTTCGAGGAGCATACATTCGCTTTTCATTTCTACACTATGAAGACCTCTCCCCATTTCTTTTCGTGGGAGATAAAGTCTTTCTTTACACCCAGACTTGAGATGCACGTTGTGCTTTATTAGGGAAAGGCGTACTTCCTGAGCAATCGCAGCGAAATCAGCAGGTTTAAGGTGTCGATGCCCAATATGATTATAAATAAGAGAGATGGCATGCTCATTTATTGCTTTAAATGAATCTTTTTGCGTTAAGGTTAGAGTTGCATAATTTATCTACTCTCATAATCATTTCCTCTTCACCTTCTCAAACGACTATCTTTCGATATTACTGCATCTATTCTCTATAATTCCTAGGTATTTATAAACACCTGCATCATTGAGTAGACGTGCTGTTTCTTCACAGAGAGGGTCATTCGTTGCAGACTTGTCGCGGTTAATTTCTAGCCCAATGGCACTGATGAAAGAATCAGCTTCCTCAACCATGCTACCCATTACAATGCTGTCTTTAGAGAGGAGTTTGAGATCGTCTATGAAGAGAATGTGATTAGTAGCATGCGATGCTTCTTCTGCATGCATTACCACCTTTGGGTATCTTTCATTGAGCCTACGGCTCAACGGATTGATACATAAGACGAAGAAAAGTGAACTAAGGCTATCGCTTTGTAGTATACCTCTCTCAAAATTCTTCGAGAAGATCGTTTCAAGACCAGCTTTAACCTCCGAATTCCACTTGGAGATAATCTCTTTAAGGAAACATGTAATCCATTTCAGTAAACCTAGTTTGAATATATATGCCATTAAATACTCATGGTCGACGGAATCAAATGCTTTTTTAACATATATCCACGTCGCCTTAAGTGAATGGCCATATTCTCTATAAATGGCGAGATTTGGAATGGCCTGTAATTTCGCTCCTTGGACTCTTTTAACAGTGCCCAGTTGGTTTTCCGCTAGTAGCCCTCTGCGCTCAACCTCTAGGTGCATAACCTTGGTCATACACTTAGCAGTGAGCTTGTAAAGGTTAGACATGCGGTTATTGGCCTGAAGTCACTGTTTTTGCTAGGAGTATTTTTGGGGATTAAATAAGTAATCTCATGGTAAAACCACTCGTCTTGTGCCTTCCCTTCTAAGCATATATCTTTTATTATTTCATATAGATGCTTGTGCACTGATGATATATGCTTAATAAAGAAATTAAAGATACCATCGACACCAGTAGCTTTCCAATTAGTCAAGTGTTTGATGATGTCCTCAAATTCTTTGAAGGTTGAGAAAGTGGTTGTGTACTCAGATTCAGGCAATTATTTGACTAAACAATTTTCATAATTTTTATTGGTTTTATTGGGTTTCACCTACATTGTGGACCAATATTCTTTTATCTTTTCCATGTCCACTCCATGTACCATTTGAGCTTCCCCCGATAGCCTCCGGTAGAACCTTTCACTATATAGTCTGAAACATTGGTTTTCACGCCTTCGCTTTTTGCGTTTGGCGTACATCTCCGATTTCTTACTATATATCCGGATTTATTCTTTTAAAGAAACAATAACTTCCGTTAGGTCATGATGTTTTTCAAAAGTTAAATTTAATTTTCTCATTATTCTCTTGGTTTCTATTGTTTCAGTGCCGGAAAGCTTGCTAGTGTCCTTAGTCTTATTCAACAGCGCGATAGAGCTGCTTAAAGTACTTATTTTATTATTTATGTTTTCGTACCATGGAGATTTGGGCTTTGACTTGATGGAGGTCGCCTCTTGGTAACACCACTGCACAGTTTAAAGAATTTTTGCAATATCGCACATGGTTCTGGGTGGGTTTGTGAGAATGTGTTCTTCTGCTATATGGTTCAAGACTAAAAGTATATTCCTATTAACTTTTACTTCGGGTATTTTCCGTGTGCTTTGAAACTCTGTTATTGTTGGATTGGATTTTATTTTGTTTAGAAATTTAATTTTAAGTTTCATGTACACAGATGAAACCAGAAGTGAACTAAATTGTTGTTCTTGGACATTAACTCTTCTCCTCATACCGGTTGGCGACGAGTTATCTATTAGGCTTTCCCGCTTTATTAAGTGAGCCCCTCGCTTAAATACCTCTTCCCCAATCTCACAGTAGAACATCTCACAGAAGGAATCCCGAGCATTTTTCCAGCCTCCTCGAGGCATTCTACCAAACCGTTTCTGTACTGCTTCAAAAACGTTTCTCGGCCAACTCTCTATTGTCGAATTGACAGAGAGAAGGATTGTTTTTAAGATTGTTATCCGAGAAGCAAATTTGGGCGGCTCGTCAGATTTTTGGTTGCTGGTCGCTTTTACAGGCTCTATCCCATCCACTGTGTACTCCGCTTTAAAAGAATTTTTGGTTTTGTGCTCCGATGCCCGACTTTGTGTAAACCTTTCCATAAATATGTTATATTATAATTTGTATTTGATGAAAAATAAAGATATTTTTTCATATAGCCTATATATTTTACTTAACCGTAAACAACACTATATATTATTTCGTAATATATTAATTTGATATTTCAAATAACTATTACGATTTAATTTTCTATAAAAATTTACAACATTGGCGTATATTAGGTAAATTTATTTTAATAAAATTTATAATATACTTTACTAAACTTTATATATAAATATTATTTTTGAAAACATTTGAAATGCAAAAACCATTAATCAAAAAAAACATCGGAATTACCAATATATTTTCATTGATTATTATACTAAGTTTATTATTTGAGTGATAACAATGTATTTCAAAATACTATCGCCATACACTTTCAATATTTTAAAAAATACTAACCTTGAGAATTTTTTTTATTATATTTGTGTCGATTTTATGTATATTATATAGATTTTATATTGTATTTAATTAAGACAATATAAATTATAATTTCGATAATTATTACTTTTTAAATTAGTAAATAACAACAGTCTAAATTTATGTTGATTGTATCATTAATGTTAATGATTTAATAAAATAAAATAGACAATATTACTATAATCTTATTGTGTTTGCATATTAATCATTTTTATTGCTGTCCTTTTATTTTTGATCGTTTTCAAAATATTCCTATATTTCAATTTTATTTCATTTCAAAAAAGTACGATATCTGAACATGTATTCCAAATTAAAAGACTATATAATGCTTAATTTTTCAATTTTATGAAACATAAAAAAAATATAACTATTTAAATCATATATTTGTTTTTGTTAAGTAAATTATTATATCAACACCACACACTGAATGATTCAAAAACACAAATTATACTAGATTAGTGTATATCTTTAAAAACTTAGATAAATCATTTAATTGTGTTTAAAAAATCGTTTTTCATATATCTTTATTTAATACATATCAAATTCTGGTCAACATCACATGCTCTTTTGGATTTACACAATTATTTGTATATTTCGTTTTACAATTACATAAATACATATTTTAACAAAAACAGAATAAACATAAATTCTTTGTTTTTATATCAACATGTAATATTTGCAAATTTATATGTAACTATCAATTTATTTAGGTCTTTTCATTATATACTTTTTTATAAAACAGAAAGAATATATAAAAGCAAGAGATATTATTAACGTACACTTCATTTATAATATTGTGTTTTCTATATCTTATACAAAAATGAACTTATTGGTATTTACATGCTTCATTTTATGTAATAGTACAGAATTTAAATGTAAGAATCATATGCCTATAACAGTGTTATAATATAGTATAATATATATATTATTTGTAAAGGAATGGAAGGGTTTATAAAAAATCGAACTCTGGATGCGAAAACGAAAAATCCTATAAAACAAGCATGTGGCAGAAGGCTCAAAGCCTGCGATGGCAGTCAGCGAAACAATTTCTCATAATCAAGTCCAACCATCTTCTCGCATGATCGTTTTACGATCTATTTTCGACAGTGTAGATTCTGCACACGAGGAGTGGCCTAGGAACCTCTCGAAAGCAGTACAGACTCGGTTAGGTAGAATGCCTCGTGGTGGGTAGAAGAAGGCTCGTGATTTCTTCTGTGAAAATTTCTCCTGTGATGTTGGTGAGGAGGAGTTTAAAAGACGGGCTCATACAATTAAAAGAGACCCTCTAGAAAACGACTACTCACAAACTAAAAAAAAGATCAAATTATTAAATTCTCTATCACCCACTTCTACAATTAAAGCCGCAAGTGTACATCAGGAATTAAAAACTTTATAACATAACCAAATGAAAATGGACGCAAGCATAACTGGATTCCAAATGACACGGAAGGTGCCAGAAATAAAGGTCAATAAAGAACTAATTTTTGATCTAAACCAAATCGCAGGAGAATACATGGTTACCAACCCTCCCAAAACCATGTGCGAAGTTGCCAGGATTCTCAAAAGAGCGCAATGGTGCTACCAGGAAGCTTCAATTAAGCCTATCCTATTATCAAATTGGAAGCAGAGCATTAAAAATAAAATTGCTACTCTTAATAACTCAATTGAGTTATTAAAAAAGGCGAAGGATAGATGCAAGTTATCCGGCATAAATATTAAATCAGCCAAACAAATCATGAAAAGGTTAAACTTTACCTTATAAAACTGTTTGATATAATGAAGGCAATAATCTCCTTAAAAGAATCGGCTTGTATATACGAGAAAATGCTTGAAATGTATATTAAACGCAAAGAGCTGTACATCGATGCTTCAAATCGTATAGGAGTAAATTCTTCTGGATGTTGTCTGGTGTAGATTAACCAGAGCACCAAGTGGATATTGGTAAGATAATTGAGTGTCGGTATAAAATGTGGGAAACTACAAATAAGACCAGTAATATATACGATGAGTATCTGGTAGAACATCTCTAACTTCACCGAATCAACCGCTTTCCCCACTCTTAAAGAATTTGAAGATATTATAAACTGCCTGCCTAATTGTAAGGCGGCTGGCATTGATGGTATCTTTGATTTTATATAAAACATATATTTTCAGTGCATAAGTACCTTTATAATATAATAAAGATATATGCTTAGTGGGAAGGGCGCAAGCTAACTGGTTTTATCAGAGTACAACATATCTTGACCTAAAGGCAACACGAATAAAGGCTCAAACTTCAGGCCTATAACCTGTATGTCTAAACTTTACAAGCTCACAACAACTAAATGTGTAACTCAAGTTATGCAGCTGGAGATTGCGCGTCGAGATTTGCTGACCAGATAACCAGTTGGGTACTGTAAGGAGAGTCCAAGGTGCAAAAAAGCTGGCCATATTTAATTTATCTTTAAATAAAGAGCATGGACACTTGTAGAAGTCAATGTGAATCGATGTTTATAAAATTTTTTGACTCTATCAATCTAAGTACTTAGTAGAGTGTATATCCAAATTGGATTTTCCTAAATGGATACCTTGCTTTGTTAAAGAGATAACATCTAAGTGGAGCTTAGATGTAAGAGCTGGACCAGAGAGGATAGTCAATAAAAGGGTGAAGAAAGGGATACATCAAGGTGATAGCCTTAGCCCTCTTCTCTTCGTCTTGTGTATCGATCCTTTGAGCCGAAGGCTTAATGAAAGATACCCAAAGGTGTCAATACATGCGGAAGAAATATCAGATGCTACTAATCACTTATTATTTATTGATGGTCTCAAAATTTTTGTAAGTAACAGCACGATAATGGGCAGTATGGTGAAAGAAACTGAGTCTTTCTTCAAGGCCATAGAGCTGGAGATTAACCGATAGAAATCGGTCACGAATGACTTTCAGTGCGAAAACATTGCTACTCTTCTTGATGATAATACTAGAGTATATAAATACCTAGGTATAATAGAGGATCATAGTAGCAATATTATGCGAGAATCATTCGAGAAGGTAAGACGTGAGCTATTGGCAAGAGTGAATAGGCTGTGTGAATCTAATCTCAATTCAAAAAATTTATTTAAAGCAATAAACGAGAATGCCATTTCTCTTGTCAATTACCACATTGGACTACAACACCTCAAACCTGCTGACTTCTTAATACTTGATCATGAAATACACTAAACTCTCATTAAACATAAGGTACACTTAAAGCCTGGGTGTAAAGAAAAGTTATATCTTCCCCGAATTGAAATGGGAAGAGGTATCAATTCTGTAGAGATGAAAAGTGAGTATATGCTTCTTCAATTACTAAATACGCTGAAAAAAAAATAAATTTCACTTCTCTTTAATATACCAATACCTCAGTTCAAAATACTCTCTGACAGACGTTTCTGCCAAGAGTCTTTTGAATGCTAATCGTAAGCTCCCTTATGACGAAATTAATAAGAAAAAATTTTATGAGAAGTTATATAGGGCCTGCTCAAATGAGCTTGATAGTTTAAAAGACTCTTCTATTTGGATGAAATATGGGAATATCGATCATCGTGTTGAATGAATTTACTGCTATATCCAAGATCGAAACGTTTTTTGGAGAGACGATGCTTTACAATGCCAGCATTGTGGCAAAGCTAAAAAGTGGATCGACCATCTGGCAACAGGCTGTGATCGAATGCTTGGCCATAACTATACGCAAAGGCATAATGAGGTACTTAGGTGTATTCACCTTCTACTTGCGAATAAGTACGGCTTTAAAAAATCAAAAAAACTACGAACACATTCAGTCCAGGAAGTCATGGAAAACGAAAGAGCCGAAATTCGGGTCGATGATAAGGATAAAAACTGATATCCTAATAAAAAATAATAGACCAGATATATTTATGAACGATAAGAAGGAGAATGAAATAACATCAGTTGAAGTCGGTATAACGAGCCAAGATAATCTTCAGATCGTTAAAACAGAAAAGAAGAGGAAATACGATTTTTTGGCGAATAAATTAGGCTTGCTATGCAAAGCAAAGACTAATATAATACCTTATGTTATGACATGGGATGGTGTGGTATGGTATGGTAACCAAGTATTACAGAAATTTTTTTAAAAAATTAAATATAATTCTTACGATAAAGGCATACATTCAATCGACGGTATTGAAAATAAAGCTAGAAACCATATCGCTTATGCACAGAAGAAGCATCGAAGATGACATGGACGTGAGATATTGAGTAGAAGAGGCTTTGAAAAGATTTGGAGAAGCGGGTGCCACTAGATGCCAACCGCAGGCTATAGAAAAGAAAGACAAAAAATAACATTAACCCTTAAATAGAAAATTATCTATTATTTGTAACTTCAATATCTATCATCATAACTTATTAATTTTTATACAGTATCTGTAAATTATATAAATGTATCATGATTTTTATAATAAAATTGAAATAGCATTTTTATTTAATTTTACAGCAAAATATCACAACATGATTATATATTGACTTTATATAAATAATATGATATTATGAAAATTTATATAAAAATAATTCACCTCTCAATAGTATGCATTTATTTATTTCTTTTTATAATTTTATAAAAATAATCTAATTATTTTAGTAATATAAAATAAAGAGTCTAATTTAGAAAATATATATTTAGCCT
>SBIQ01000225.1:0-13551 GCA_014805555.1 Astathelohania contejeani | reverse complement strand
AGACCGAGTAGAAGATGCTGTGAAAAGATTCGGAGAAGCAAGTGCCACTGGATGCCAACCGCAGGCCATCGAAAAGAAAGATAAAGAATAATACATAGCATTAACCCTTAAATAAAAGCAATAATTTTAAAAATCTAGTTAAATAAGATTTTGAATATTTTTTTAATAAAAATTTTAATATGATTATTTTGTGCTTTAATACTTAAATAATAATCATATTGCTGGATCGAAAAAAGTGTAATGCAGTATATTAATTATAACGTTATCTTCATAAAGTTTGAACTAGAATCATCCTTCATGCTATTGCATGGTGCAAATTGATAAAATAACGAAGTTACGGTTATTTAAAATAGTTTTAAATCAAGCCAGCAATGAAATCATACACTAAAATTATAATATTAAAAAACCTAAATGTAAAATGAGCTATCGAGGAGTATATGAAGACAAACAACTGAATTGAAAAGGGATAAAGATGTTTGACGATAATTATGCGAATGAATCAACAGTAAATATAAAAACAAAGATAATAGGTTAGTATAAAAAAATTATCTTTATTTGGACTCATCTATACCGTATTATGATATATTAAAGCTAAAAATTTACTTTTATTTTTCACCTTTTATTCTATGCGTGCGGGATCAATCATTATGATCCTCTCTATCACTTCTTCAATTTTACTGTTTATTTTTATGATATCCTCAATGTTTCACACCAAAATTTAAAATTTAATGTATTAATTGTATATGTGCTTATGCGGTTAATGTAATTTTAAGCTTTTTAGATAACCTTTTCGAAACTTCATCACTATCCTGCTTGTCGCTTTAGAATATAGTATGATCTTATTAGTTAAAAATGACATGTTTTTTGTACATCTTAAATGCGGAAATTGTATTAATACGTTATCCAATTTCAACCGAAATTATTATATTTCAGCTTTTATTTCAACCATATATCTCAATCTATTTTTAAAATAAATACCGATTCTCATTTTGACGTTGGCATAAATTCTAGCAATTCCGTTTTTAGCAATTGCTTAAACATATTAAAATCATCGACCTTTTAAATTTGCAGTTATTAAAATATAAAAGGTGTAAAAACTTAAGAAACTCGTCATGTCTACGTGTATAATCATGACCAAACATTTTTTCTTTCGGTAACCAAATGATTAATTAATTGCTCAGCTTTACTGCAGAGTTGGTATTATATCGAGTTTACATACCAGTGAACAATCTTATTTCAAGAGTATAAAAAAATTAATTCGTCACAGTAATCATAGTTCATACTTTTTATTAACGTGAATATATCCTTTCAATCTACCGATTTATTTTGAGCTGGTTCTATAAAAGATTTTCGCAATTTCGTTCTGTTTATGTTGTTAATTAAATGTTTTATTTTGAACCAGCTTTAAATTGCAGAAATGCGTGTTTTGTTATTTTGTTCGATATTTAAGATCGTTGTTATTCTTGATAAGACTTTTTTGTTTTTTTACCGTTTTCAAAAGTTATTATAATATACACTTGATCTTAAAGTCCAGTTTTGTAAATTTTTTATATCTCCTTTCACAGACAATACTACTGTTTTTTACGATTAAGTTTAAGGCTAATCTTTGTTTAGCTGAAGCCTAGCGTATGACGTGCTCTGCGATATATTAGCCAACATGGTAATTAACAAGTGCAATACCGTACTACACTAAAATATGATCATATATTGTTATTAATTGAAATTTCTATTAATGGAAACTCAATAAATAATATATTAATTTGGCTAATCAATTTTATATATATTATAATTTCTTGTTTAAAAATATGATAATTTTTATTTTATTATGCTTTTTTGAATCGTATATAATTTGTATATTCAAAAGCACGCAAAGCGAAATATTGGAGCTTAAAACATTAAAGGATTATGAATATATTAAAAAAATGGAAAAATATGTCAATTTCAAGTCTTTAAAAAATGAAGAAATTCGAACATTTATTATTAATAGAAACGATAAAATACTTAAAAGTTTGATAGACTTGCATTATACAACTTATTATGAGTTATATCATGTACAGATAAAACTGTTTGATGATTTGGAAAAAAAGAAGCTAGAAATATTACTGAAGTGTATACCATGCTTAATTATTTCTGAATATCTTTTTAGAAAAGAATTTATTTGGTTTTTAAGCATATTAAAACTATTTACTTGTATAGAACCAAAGATTCTAGAAATATTATTTCAACTTCTTATAGAACTTTATAGCAAAAGATATTTTAAATCTGTTGAAAGTTTCTTAACAATTATAGCTAAATGTGATATATCTATATCTCTGCGAGATATACTTTATTTAGATTTCAATGTTGATAAAAAAATAGAAGATTATTCGTTATTTTATGAAATATGCAAAATAAACAATGGACAGGCTTTTGATAAAACTATGATAGATATAATAGAATATTTGAAGACAAAAAACATATTAAATTTGAATTTATTTAGAAAAATATCTAATTTTATAATATATGATAAAAAATTAGATATTGCATGGTTCAAATTAAAGATATATTTATTCGTTTTGCCATATGATTTAAATTCTATTGATGAAATTGATCATTTGGAAATGTATTCCTCACATGCATATAAATATATTAATCAGATACTTATTGTTTTAGATGATTATAAGCTTGATAAATATATTCTCATAAAACTTCATAAAATTTTATTGATATTGATAGATGAATTTACAATTGACACTGATATAAATTTTATCATAAATATCTCTAAATCGGATTTATTAAACGAAGTAATAAATCAAGCAATAGAAGTAAAATATTACAAACATAATTTAGATATTCATCCAGATGCATATCCAGAATTTTCTTTATTAACAGTTGTGCATATACTGTTAGAAAAAGAAAAAATTACAAACAGAGAATATAGAATTTTTTATATTTTATATTGCTGTGAAAAAGATTTTGCGATGTTATTAAGAATGCTCGAATATTGTGATATCAATTTAAATAAGTTTTTGACTTCGTTAAATTCTATAAGAAGATTGAATTTAATTACTAAAAATTGCGAAATAAATTGCTTAATGAATTTTTTAACAACAAAAAACGAGAAATTTGATAAGATTTTTAAAAAAAATATATTTCGATGTTTTGAGAATAATTTGGACAAATGTACAAAGATTATAAGATGTCCATCTAATTATGGCAACAATTTTTTATCATTAACACCGATTATTGTTATGAGTGTTAATTTACTAAAAGTATATAAAAGAGAAACATATTTTATATTGAAATATTATAAAAATTTATTATTATATACAGCTAATTATGTTTTCAGCATCAAGATTGATAGGAATTATATTATATACCATCTTGATATTGTAAGAGAAAAAACATTTTTATTGATTTTATTTTCATATCTTAATAATATAGACAAAAACAAATGGCCGATACTCGTGTCAGCCAAAGATGAAGCGATTTATTATATTAAAACATGTCCAGAAGAATTCAAGCTATTACAAGATATATTCTTTAATAAAAATATTTTCGGTTGGGAAGGAAAGCATGCATGGCTAGTATCATATAGTTTAATATCACTGTATATCGAGTCTTCAACCATAATAATAGATAGAAATGATATATTTAAATCTACTCTGGATTGCTTTGATAATTTATTATCAGTCGAAACATTAAAAAGTGTAAATTTTAGAATAACATTTATAGATGAAGAAGGTGTGGATGTAAAAGGACTTACAAAATACTGGATAGTCGAACTATGCAAACATTTAGTAAAAAATGAGAAAAATATATTTGAATGTATTGACGATAAATCGTTTATTTACTTACCAAAACTGTGTCCAAAAATGAGTGATGATAGAATAAAAATATTCAGATTTATTGGAAAAATAATAGGTAGGGCTGTTTTATCAGATATCCCATTTCCAATATTATTTACTGATTATATTTATAAAATGTTTATAGAAAATGAATGTTCTGAAAGCCAGTTTCTATCTGATAGAAAAGATCTAGTTTTAAAATTTAGCCAATTAGAAGCTTTAATAGCGGATGGGCATGACTATTTTGATTTCGATATAGAAATTGTAGATTCAAATGACAAAATTGATCGAATTTATCCATGTGGAGAAAAAATATTAACTTTAGAAAATTTTAAAAGCTATAAGAATGAAATTATTTGTTATGGAATGGACACTGGAATAAAAAAACAATTAAACATATTAAAAGAAGGAATATTGGAAATACTAAATAAAAATTTTTTTGAATTATTAAAATGGGAGGAACTTAAATTGGTTTTCTCAGGGGTTCAGATAATTGATATTGATGATTGGAAAAAAAATACTCTTTACGAAGGATATACTGCGACTTCAAATGCAATAATATTATTTTGGAAATATATTGAGAGTTTATCTATTAATGATCAAATGAAGTTTATAGAAGTAACAATGGGGATTGTAAGATTGCCAGTTGGTGGATTTGGCGCATTATTTCACAATTTTAAAATATACAGATTAGGAGATAATCAGGATTATTTACCTACAGTAAATAGCTGTTTTAATCGATTAAATTTGCCGGATTATGAAACATACGATATTCTTGAATCTAAAATATCATATTTTCTTGAAGTAAGTCATTTAATTGGTTTTGAACTATCTTAATGAATAATATGCGCTGATTATTTATATTAAAATAAAATATAGTAAATATATTACTTGATTCAATGCTTAAGTCTTTATCTGCATTTCTTTTTGAATGCAGCGAAGTTAAGTCATCTATTTTTGTTTTAAAAACATTTTTTATTTATTATCTAAATATTTCTGCTCCTTTGAACTTTACTATATTTTATCTTTATTATCTTATTAATCGTCCGAAATGATGTTAAACTGTGACGAAAATTTACTAGTAGTTTTGGGTGTCCGAAGCTGCTGGATAAGTACAAACTTGGAATTCAAGTCCAAAACCGTCTATCCATGTGTGTGTATTTTGTAGATGGCCAACTTACCAATTTTCTTCATTCTACTTCAGAGGTGGGAGTTTTAGAGGTTCGTTTGAGAGCAATCAAGGTTCACACATATATTGCATTTGGTTGATGCTCCCATTACCAAATTGACAACTCACGATAATATCCTGAGCTCTATTTAGAGCAAAAGAGGCGCATCCGGAAAAACAACGAATATAGAAATATAAAAACAGACCCCGCGCCTAGATTAACTAAAGCAACACGCAGACGTTCCACTTATATTGAAATTTCTTCAATAGGGGGACTCCTGGTAAGTCAACTGCACGGCTTTCTATATACACTTACGAGTGGCACTAGGATAATAAAAGTGCCCTGGTTTGATGCCAAAAGTACCAGTTAAATGACCCTGCCTTGCTTGTAAGGTCGATCTGGCTCCGATAGACTGTATAGGTTTCGACTAGCATAGGTATGAGTACTTAAGGGGAAAAGATCGTTTTAATTGAGACAGTTGCTGCACCGGGTCAAATATTTTATTCCATATATAAAAAGAGCCTCTAGAGTATAGCCAAGGAATCATAAAATCGTGAAAGATTTCGTTTAATAAAGCGTAAAATCTTATTAAGTTAATATTATTTAATAAATTTCATTATCATACTTGATTTCACCCAAACTAATTTCATCTTTTAATACGAACATGTTAAAATTGTTTTTGAGATATAACAATATTACGTTGCATTGTTATAACCGAATATAATTGATTAACACAACTATTATTTATCAAAAAAAAATTGTTTATTTTGATTTACCAGTTTTAAAAATAGAATATCAACTTAACTAATAATTATTTATTTCCATATAACTTATATAACCTATAAATTTTATTTATTAATTAAGCATCATATCTAAATTTTATTTTGGAATATCATTCTATATATTAAATAAATGATTTTTTTTGCGATAATGGTCTTTCGAAATAATATATTAACTTTAGCAGATATATCATTTATAAAAAAGTCAAAGTGTTTAATTCCTGGTATATAAACTATACTAAAACTCAAATTTTAAATTAATAAAATTTGTTTGAATAAAATATTATTTTTGAAGTTTATTTTTTAATCTATTCATTAATATTTTGGAGATTAAATTTTGGTAAAACCATTTAAAAATTAAATGGCTATATTTGATTAGTTATACACTTGGATATTAAATTGAATTTAACTTATATTTTAATCAAAATTATTCATCATCTGTTAATATATTCAAATCCTTCCCCATTTTCCAACTTCTGGGATAGCAATCAATTTCCATTATTACCCGTTTAGTTTTGGCCACAATGCCATGATTCGCTATAGCAATTTCACTACTAGCCATCAATGCAGTTGCTAGTGCTACAGCCTCGCCTTTTGTAGTTATAATTACAACATCATTTCCAGTATTAATTGCACTATCGTATCTTAAAATTCCTGGAATCGTAAGCTGTGCACCATAGCAAATTGCATTAACACAACTATCTTTTATTACTATTTTAGGATACTCAACAAGCAATGTCTCGAGTGGCTTTATTACTCTACGAATATATTTCTCATTTTTTGTTTTTCGATACTCCCACATTGCATCCATCAAATCATGAAGCGTTACACACTCTGATTCATGACTATTTCCACTTCTTATTCTACGAAGCTCTTTCATATGAGCCCCTACACCTAGTAACAACCCTATGTGCTCACATAATGTTCGTATATATGTCCCAGCTTCGCAACTGACTTTGAAAAGAGCCTGTCTTTTTTCGAATTCAATTAGCTCGATTTTATAAATTGTACGTAGCCGAAGTGTACGTTTTACTGCTGATATTAAGGGTGGGCGTTGCAAAATCGTGCCTGTGAGCTTAGCTACTACTTCTTCTAATCTATGCTTTTTGGTTTTGTCATGAAATTCAATTACACAAACATACTCTTTTCCTGCAGATTGCTGGCTTTTTGTAAGCCTTGTAGCTCTGTTTAAACACACAGTGAGACAACCACTTACTTGTGGATCAAGAGTGCCACTATGCCCTGTTTTATCTGCCTCTAATATATTTTTTATCCAGGTTACTACCTCATGGCTACTTGGACCAGCCGGTTTATCTAACGTTATTACACCATACTTTAAATACTCAGAAAGATTTCTTAATTCAGGAATACTTCCACTTGCAAGTGGTGTATATTGCGTATCTTTGGTACACATTTGTGATAAATTTCTTAAAAGGAGTGGTAATGTTTCTGTTGGTGTTGATACCTCTGACAAAATATTATTTATATTTTCCAACTGATTATTTTCAGACATTCTTGGGGATAAATAATTATTTCTAATAAAATCAGAAATAAATATTAAAGTTGAGAATACCAATTCTATATACTAGCAAAAATGGTTACGATTTCGTACAAGTATATAGCTTTTATATATTTTACTCGAATAATGGACTGCTTTGGTACTTAAATACAACTAAATTATTTATAAAGCTTTATGATAAATGTAATTTCAGAGAATAAAAATTTAGAGATCGTAGAGTTTGTTATATAAAAAAAATTACTAATGAATTATATAACTAATAAATCAAGATTATGAATGATTATTTTTTAAAAATTATATTGTATTACAAATTATAAAATTACTACTAAATAAAAATGATAAAATTCGAAATATTTTCCAAAAATATACCTCTGAAATTTATATTACTAAAGTATGGCAAATAAATCATAAATTAAAAGGGGATTATTTAATAAAAAGTGATGAATATTAGTATATGTTCATAGTATTGCTGTTTCCAAAACTAAAAAAACGTCATAAAATAATTTATTAAATACAAATAAAAAGTCATAAGCTTAATGATAGTTAAATATATCTTGTGGAGGTAAACTCAAATTTAAGATTTGGTTGGAATTAGTTATTTATGAATTACAATAAAATTTAATAGATGCAATAACAGATAAATATGATGACGATATTCAGTGAAATATAAGCAAGGTATTCGATAAAGATATGACATTATAATTGCATACAATAAGTTGTATGATAAAATGTTAATTTATATGTATTCGGACAAGAAATATAATAATAATATTTATTTAATATATATCGCCATTACATTAATTATAATGATATAACCAATCAATAATAATAAGAGAAGTGTATAAATAATAAATTAATAAATGAAATTTGGCCAAATAAGAAAAAACAAAATGCAATAAAATATTGTAATTTAAACTTCTTTGTAAAAAATATTGTATGATAGTGTAAAGTTCTAAATGTAAATTTACACAATATCTGAAATCAAAATATATTTCTGGTTTAAATGTTTTTTCGGTATAAAACTGTCAAAAATATAACAATCACATGCTAATTTACAACAATAATTTCTATTATTATTTAATGTTTTATTTCAATCTTTTAAACATCGCTTTTTTTGCAATAAATTATTATATGAAAAATTATCTATTTCAAAGTATGCTTTATAAAAACATTTATATATGAATCCTTACAAAAACTTTACATATAAACATACTATAATTGCCATATAATCTTGTTGTTATACTTATTTATATTTCATATATTTATTACTGATTTTTTTATCGTGGAAAAATGATTATCAATGAAGAAGATCTTATTTACGAAGAAAAACTATATAAGAAAAATGATATTTCATTGTGGATAAAGTATATAAAGCTGAAAGATAATAAAATATTATTATATAGAAGAGCTTTACAAAGAAATAGAAAATCTGTTGAATTATGGAGCCAATATTTAAATAACATAAAATGCATTACGTGCTTCGATAGAGAAGTGGAGAAATGTACAAGAGAGCTTGGTATTGAAGGATGGATAATAGCAATCACTATATCTGAAAAGATGGAAAATTATTTAAATAGAGCATTGAGAGCAGTAGAGATAGAAAAACATCCGATTATCTGGGATAATTACTTGAAGGTGATAGAGGAAAGATTGAAAGAAAAATCAGCGAATTATGAAGAATTATTTGAACTTGGTAAATCAGCTTATAAAAGATATTTGTTACTAAAAAAAGAAAAAAAAGACGATTATTTATTATTTCTTTTTAATTATAAAATAAGAGATTATATAAAACACTGTGAGAATTTAAACACTATTCATATTACAACTTGCCATTCTTATTACACCGAAAGTATAACAGACACGTGTTTCTGGCTAGAAAATATTTCTGTTTTGACAAGTAAATTTATAAAAAAATTTTTGAATTCTAAGATATTAATTTTATATTACTTTAATAACCAAAAATTTAATAAATTTAAAAAAGTAGCCAGAAAAATTATAAAAACAACTAAAGATGAATATGAGTTCACTGAAATATATTTATTAACTTTACGTTTATTAGAAGCCATCGAGGATAAAGAAAGTTTAAGATTATATAAGAAAAAAATAGATCTATTTTATAATAATTTGCTATTAAGAAATGATCCAGGAAACATCAAAGCATTGAGCTATAAAATTAAAAAAAGCATTTCATTATTTAACACAATAAAATTGAAAGAAAATTTTGATACTCTTGCCAAAACATATTTAAAACATGGAGGAGACATAAGCGTGGTATTGGAAAGAATTAAAACATATAAGCAAATTTATGTAAAGGAATATTGCAATACTATAATTTATATTTGTAAAAAATTGGAAAAGGAAAACGAACCATTAGAAAAAATTTGGGATTTACTAATAAAAAACGGAGTGATTAATATCTCTGCTTATTGGAAATATTTGTTCCGATTTATTGAAAAATATGATTTTAATGAGAAGGAAAAATATTATGATGAGTTTTTAAATAGCGATATCAACGATTATTCGTTGGTTATTCATTGCATTAAAAAAAGTAAAAATAAGGAATTGGCGTATCAACGAGGAATCAAAATATTAAAAGATGAAAATCTGATTAAGTTATATAAGCATTATGCTAGGCATGGAAATGATGATGAAATTATCAAAGCAGTGCTATTAGATGCAATTGAAGAACTTAAGAACAACGATCTACGAATTTTATATATTTCGAAATTTAGTAAAGGTGATTTACTAAATAACAATTTATTAGAAACATATTTTGATTTATTAGAATCCTGTAGTATACAATCATTTTATAAAATAAGTTGTTCATTGATATTCAATGCCGTAAGAAGTAAAAATGTTATAAATATCAGAAAATCATTTGAAAAAATAATGACTCTTTTTTGGAAAATAGAGGAAAAGAAATTGGTGGAAGGTATGGATGAAATATTTATAAAATTTGCACAATTTGAAGAAAGCCAAAATGAAATTGAAAGGGCTCGCAGCATTTTTAAATATGGCGCTGGGATATTCAAAAATGAGCGTTTCTGGAAAATTTATGAAGAGTTTGAATTACTCAAAGGGGATGAAATAACTTATATGGACTTTGTAAATATAAGAAATAAATAATATATTGGATTAGTATAAGCATAATTTTGAATGTTTTATTTCGAAACTAGCTTTAATTTTCCATATCTTTCTATTACATCTATCACATCCACACCATACTAAATTTTTTAACATTAAAGTAATGCAGCTAAAAAATTAGAAATTTGTTATTTTTACTCGATTTATTGCGTCTATGTTATCCTCAAGTCTTGTTATGCACTCATGTCATGTGGGTTTTGGCATTTAATTTAATACAATCGATTGTGTGTAGAATGTTTTATCATTAAATAAATACAAAAATAAATTTTAATTATATATTATTGTGTTATCATTTTGATTTTATTTTTGCTATAGCTTTATTACAACATCCATCTCATCTTTATTTCCCATGTTTTGCACATTACTATATTTTTAAAAGTTGATAAACATTTCTTATTAAATAAAAATTACAATTTGACGAATATTTAGTTTATTTTATAATGGAAATAATATATGGGGTTTCTGATACGGTTCAATACTTAAGATCAGATGAACATTGTTTTTAAGTATTTACATTAGTAAAATAAAAAGTTGGTTGATTTTTTTACATAATCTATTTTATAAATAAACAATTATACCTGTATTATTAAGATAATTTGTAATAAAAGAATTTTTATTTAAACAATTGTTTTTTTGATTTTTCTTTTTAAAGCTCAAGATTTAGTTTGTATATATCGAAATGTCATTAAAGTGTAGGGTTAATAATTTTTGATTAATCTTTCTAAGCCAAGAATAAAAAATATATAAGACTAAAAACTAATAAAATAAAACATTTCTTATAAAAATTATTTTTTGTAAATTAATATTTATCTCTTAAATTGTCTGAAACGACGTTAAACCAGGACGAGAATTTACTAGTAGTTTTTGTGTTAGAAGCTGCCGGACAAGTACAAACTTGGAATTCAAGGTCAAAACCGTTGATACATGTGTGTGTTTTGTAGATGGCCGACTTACCAATTTTCTTCATTCCTCTTCAGAGGTGGGAGCTTTAGAAGTTTGTTAAAAAGCTATTAAGTTTCACACATTTATTGGTTAATGAGCCCATTACCAAATTGAAAACTCACAAAAATATCCTGAGATTTATTTAGAGCAAAGGAGGCGCATCTGGAAAAATAATGAATATGAAAATATAAAAACAGACCCCGCGCTTAGATTAAACCAAGGCAATACGCAGACGTTCCGCTTATATTGGAATGTATGCAGTAGGTGTCTCTGGGTAATTCAGCTGCACGGCTCCATATGGACGCTTACGAGTGACACTAGGATGATAAAAGTGCCCTAGTTTGATGCCAAAAGTACTAGGCTACAGGTACCCTGCCTTACTTTCAAGGTCGATCCGGCTCCAATAAACGATATAAGCTTCGACTAACATCGGTATGAGTACCTAAGGTGAAAAGATTGTCTTAATTGAGGCAGTCACTGCACTGAGTCAAGTATTTTATTCCATATATAAAAAGAGCCTCTAGAGTATAGTCAAGGAATCATAAATCGTGAACATTTTCGTTTAGATAAAGCGTAATTAAATTTCATTTCATTTATTTAAAAAGTTAGTGCTATGTTTTTCTTTGTTTTTCTTTTCTATGGCCTGTGGTTGGCATCCAGTGGCATTGCTTCTCCAAATCTTTTTACAGCTTCTTCTACTCGATCTCTTAAAGCGTAATCAAATATCGTTCTTTTTTGTTAAAGAATAATTTAAATATATTATTTCTTACCCTAAGCTATTATGGGAAACATATTATCAAAAAAGAAGCATACATTAAGAGAAATATTATTTACATTAGAAGAAAAGATATCGAAAACTGAAAAGTATTTAGTTAAATATAAGAAACAAAAAGCCTCTATATCATATTACTATAATTTATATTCATTTGCAATAGTATTGTCCATGATATTATATTGCTATTTTATTGATTTTGAGTATTGGATTAATGTAATTATAATATTTTTATTAATGATATTCGGGAGGTTATTAATTATCACTTTTTATAATAGGAAAATAAGATATAATGAAGAATTGTTGGAAAAATTAAAAGAGACTCAATTAAAAAGAATTGAAGAATTAAAAAAAGAAACCTTGTATATTGAAACAAAAGAAATAATAGAAAAATATGAAAGTAGTTGCTCGGAATTAGATAGTAAAAGAGATGATAGGAGAAAAAATAATAAAAAAGAAAAGATAGATGTGACACCTATAAAGGATATTACTATGCAAAAACGGGGAGTATTTGATAAGGTTGCTGATCTGATATTAGGAGATGATCCTAGCACTATGTATGCATTGATATGCGAGGATTGTGGTTCTCACAATGGATTGTCTCACCCTATGGAATATAACCTGACTAGATTTTATTGTTTTAATTGCAATCATTTAAATGATAAAAAAATCAAAAATGAAAATGATTTATTATCGGATGCAAAAAAATAAATCATATAAATATTTGAGTATAAAATTATATTTTAATTGTTAATTTATTATCTTCTTTCTTTTATTAAATGGTTATTATATTGTGTTATTTTACTTTTTATTATCTAGCACTATTTGATACTTCAAATCTTTTTAAAACCCTTTCTAATTTATTTCTTATGTTTATACATCATATATATTTTCTTGTACTTATAAATTATAATTCTATAATTTCTTCACTATTACCAATTATATTCATATATCTAACATAAATATTAAATAAATAAATTACCTTTATATCATACCATCTCATGATATGAAGTATCATTTGAAGATTTATTTCATGTAATATGCCAATCCATTTGTAAAATGACTATATTTCTTTTTATTTTAAATTCCAACTATTATACATAACATTGGCTTTTTTATCAATAAAAACAAATCTTATTTTTGCTTTTTATCATAAATATGTCAATTTTATTAAAATATCTGTCTTTATTCTTATCTAAACCAATTTAAGTTTTTTCATTCTCCATGATTTATTGGATTAAATGAAATTACACTTTTTTTGGTATTTAAAACCGTATATATTGGTAAATGAATAGCAAATACACCTAAATACTTTTTATTTTATAGAGAGTAATCATGGCCGAGTATTTCTGTTACCAATAATCTATTCATTTTTTTAATTTAGCACAGTGTTAGCAAT
>SBIQ01000224.1:0-13555 GCA_014805555.1 Astathelohania contejeani | reverse complement strand
ATTGTCTCAATTGAGACAGTTGCTGCACTGGGTCAAGAACCTCACAGATTATTCCATATATAAAAAGAGCCTCTAGAGTATAGCCAAGGAATCATAAATCGTGAAGGATTTCGTTTAAATAAAAGAATGTAAGGATGGTACCTCGTCCAAAACGACGTTAAACTAGGACGTGGTAGTTTGGGGTGTACGAAGCTGCTGGACAAGTACAAACTTGGAATTCAGGTTTAAAACTGTTTATCCATGTGTGTGTCCTATAGATAGCCAACTTACCAATTTTCTTCATTCTTTTTCAAAGGTGGGAGTTTTAGAGGTTAGTTAAATAGCCATCAAGTTTCACAAACTAATTGGTTAATGCATCTATTACCAAATTGACAGCCCACTAAAATATCATGAGCTCTAACTAAGGCAAAGGAGGCACATCTGGAGAAACAATGAATACGAAAATATAAAAACAGACCCAGCGCATAGATTAAATTATGGCAACACATAGATGTTTCGCTTATATCGAAATGTCTGCAGTAAGTGGATACCGGGTAAGTCAGCTGCAAGGCTACATATGGAAATTTACGAGTGACACTAAGATGATAAAGTGCCATGGTTTGATGCCAAAAATACTGTGCTACAGGTACCCTGCCTTGCCTGCAAGGTCGATCCAGTTTCGATAGACGGTATTGGCTTCGATTAACAGCGGTATAAGTATCAAAAAGATTGTCTCAATTGAGATAGTTACTGCACTGGGCCAAATATATTATTCCAATATAAAAAGAGCCGCTAGGGTATAGCCAATAAATTTTTAATCGTGAAAGATGTCGTTTTAAATAAAACAAATAAGAATTGTATCAATTAAATTTATTTTAAGATAGTACCAAGTAAATTTGTGGTATTTATTTAAAACATGCTAATTTGTCCTGGTGTAAACTCATGCGTCCTCCATTTCAAGTATTTTTCAAATACTCTTTTTTCATTTTTCTTATTTAAATCTTTTTCATCCAAAAAATAAATTATTTCTCCATCATAAAATCGCAGCATCGAATTTGCAGTCAATGTTCCAAGAATATCTTCCTCTGTGATTGCCGTATGCTCTGATATTTCTTTTATACTTACGCCATCCAAATCCTTAATATAATCTAATATGGTTTGCTTCCAATATGTTCTGTAACTTAGCAGACCAAGGTCACTTAGTGGTTTTTCTGGACTAGCTATTTTCTTTTCCTTTTTACTAAGTAGATAGCTGAAATCAATTAAGACTTTTCCATATCCCTTCCTCTGTTGGTGTGGCAATGTAAGTATACATGCCAAGTTATATCCTTGTGATGAAATTTTTTCTTTTGAAAAATATCCCACAATATGATATCCTGTGTCATCACAAACACAAAGGACGTAAAATAAAAAGGGATCAACATCATAATAAAGTGTCTTATGATCTAAAAATAGTTTAGAAATAAGTGAAAGGTTTCGGCAATAGTTCTTCTGTATATGTCCATCCAATTCGAAAAAACTGAACTCGGGCGAGCGGTAGATTTCATTTCCAGGTGGGTGACGAAGGTTGCATTCTTTGGCATGCTGGCGGAGCTGATCTGGAGTAGCCATATAAAATAAGCAAAATTCGCAAATATAAACGATTTCTGAAGATGCTACCTCTTCGGGATAAGGTGAGAAATACCATCCATCAATTCGATATTTGCCTATCTGAATTCGAGACACATTTTTTACACGATAAATTTCTTCTGTCATAATAGCGTATGAATTGGAAGCTGCACGCACCGCTGTAGTATTTTGATCTTCATCTTCGTCGCTCATATTATTTGATATTATACTTTTCCTTTGCGATGAATTTTTCTTTTTTAATTCCTCAGTTTTTCTTTTTTTTCTTGGAATTTCGATTTCAGACGAATTTTCGAGAATGAGATTTGATTGATCGACCCATTCATCCAATCTCCGATTAAAATCAATGTAGTGTACATAAAACTGGATACGGTTATCGACTGTGCGTACTGCAAGTATTTCTCCTTTTCGTTTTTCTGTATTTTCCCCCACCTTCTTTTTTATTGGGATTTTATAGCCGGGTTCGATTTCTTCTAATTTCATTGAAGGGAGAATTTTTTGTTTTTATTAAATTAAAAATTTAACTTAATATTTATAATTCTTCTAAACTGAAATCCATTCATATCCCTTTATTCTATTAATCTCAATAATTTCGAAGAAATATATTAATTTATGAAATAATTTAAAGGGTTAGTGTTAGTTATTCGTTTTTTATGGCCTGCAGCTGGCATCCAGTAATACTTTATTCTCCAAATCGGGATTTTCTACTCTATCTCTTACGTACATATCATCCTCAATTGTACTCAAGTGATATTTCAAATTAATGAAAATAAAAATATATTTTAATATATTTTCAGTAAACTCTTTGATGGTTTTTCATCTCAAAAAGTAATATATTAATTATTCTTATGAATTATCATATTTTTATTTTCATTGTCAAAAAATGACCTACTCTTATATAAAATACATTTTTTTTTATTTAAAAATAGCACAAAAGTATATTCTAGCTTATTAATTGGCCTTAGTTGAATCAAAAATAATATTTCAATAAACACAACTATTTTGGCCTATCTATTGCTGCTTCTAATTCATCTTTGATTTTTTGATTTTCTTTTATGAGTAAATTTAACGTTTCTTCACGCCATTTCAATGACCTTATAGGTGTCTCTTCTACCAATATATCCTCTTTTTTTATATAACACGTCGGGTTTTGCGATAATATTCTTATCTCTCTACTTATTTTTTGTATATCTCTCTGATTTTTAAGATATTTGATGTATAATTCTTCCATGGGTATTTTATAATAAAAAGGAGAAAGAGATTTTAGTAATATAAATAAATTTTGAATAATAGGTACTGTAATATTATATGTTTGAATAGTATGTATTGACTCATCTAATATTAAAAGTAAATAAATTTATTTTAGTATTTTATAAATATCACACTGCCATGTTCAAATGATATAGAATTCGATAATTGTTTAGATTTACTCTAATATTCATCAATCTGATGTTTATTTGAGTACTGGAATCATATATAAAATATTTTAATTTATGTTTTTATACCACTTTATACTTTTATTGATGAAGGAAAGACACATGTAGCACTGTTTTTAATATTAAAATAAATTACTATATTATTGTTAATACTTGTTCGAGTAGAAGTGGCTGTAATTAGAGAAACAAGTACCACTGGATGACAGCCGCATGACATATAAAAAAAAGACAAAGAATAATACAAAACTAAACTTTTAAATCATACTTTAATTGATGGTCATATTTTTGGAATTAAATCGAATTATTATCGTGATTTAGAACAATTTTGAGTCTAATTTCAATTTATTGTGTTTATATAAACAGATGGAAATACCTCCCTAAAATGCTGTATGATTATATGATATACTACATAGACTGTCTTTTTTATGGTTGTATATTCTATTTTGGTATAGTCTTTTTATTTATACGCTTAAATAAGAAGAAATTGATGATAGATTCAGAACAATTGGTGTTAAACGATGAAGATATAAGAAAAACTGTGGAAAATTTTACTCCTAAACCGATAGTAGATGATATATTTGACGATGTAGTATTGGATTTAGTAGATGTGAAATATGAATGCACAGATTTTGATATTTTTAATCTCAAAATTCTAAATAAAGAACTAATAAGAAAAACCATAAAAGAATATGGCGTGGGTACATGTGGTCCACCGGGATTTTATGGTACTTTGGACTTACACTTAGAGTTAGAACAGGCTATCACTAAAAAGCTTCAAGTAGAGTCTGCTATTCTTTATTCGAATAGCTATACTTGTATTAATAGTGTTGTAATGTGTTTTTGTAGAAAGGATGATATTGTATTTTATCATATTCACAGTAATGAAGCTATAATTCGTGGATTAAGTGTAGCAAAATGCAGACTTATAGGATTTATTGGGTTGGCTGATTTAATTGCCAAATTAAAAAAATTTGTTAATAGAAAATATAGAAATTTTATTTTAACTGAAGCTTTGCTTAGAAATACGGGTGAAATTATTGACATTGCAGCTCTAATTTCCCTGAAGCATCAATTTGGTGTACGACTTATTATTGATGAATCGTTGTCTTTTCCATTACTCGGACCACGCGGTATATCTTCATATGCTTCTACTTCGCCCAGTGATATTGACATCATAATTGGGTCTCTTGCGCATGTATTTTCTGCAAACGGTGGATTTTCAGCGGGTGCATATACTGTTGTAGATTATCAGCGATTATCATCAAAGTCCTATTGCTTCAGCGCATCGTTGCCCGGATTTCTTGCAAAAGCATCACTCGAAAACATTGAAAAACCGTTAAATCCCAACTTCAATATAATCAAATATTTCCACCGTAATTTTAATGTGCCAGAATACACTATTCTATCTTCAATAGATTCACCAATAATCATAATTACAAAAAAAATATTCATTATCAACACAGAAGAGAAAGATTGTTTGGAGAATTATTTAGAATTAGATTTCGAAATACAAAAACAAGAAATTTATAATTTACAAAAAATTAAAAAGAAATTACTTGAAAAAGAAATCAATGTTGCTATTATCAAAAATCCGTATCCATCAATACGAATAAATTTAAAGGTAGATTGGGATGAAAAGGATGTTGAATATATTATAAAATGTTTAATTGAGTTATTAATTGAATAAACTGTATTCTTTTAAATCCAAATGTTAATTTTTACCCAATCAATTTTATTTATTTAATGGATGATTTATTTAAATGGTTGTTTTGTGTTATTCTTTGTCTTTCTTTTCGATGGCCTGTGGTTGGCATCCAGTGGCACTTGCTTCTCCATCCTCTTCTACTCAATCTTTTACGTCTATGTCATCCTCAATGTATACTCAAGTGATATGGTATTTGCTTAAAATAGAAATTATAGGTATCAATTATATTTATAAATTATGTTTATAAATATAATTGATATTATAAAATAGAAATCTTTTTAGATACATCATAAATTTGCTCTACACCAAAAATTAAGATTGCAAATAAGAAGAAATATTTATTATATTTATATATAGTCACTTCTATAAGCAAAATGAATATCGTTATCAAAAAATAAGTTTTAAAGTGAAATTAAAAAATCAATATTTACTAATTTATTAACGTATATTCATCTCTTTATAAAATATTATACTTTTTTATATTAAGTAAAATTATTTCTATCAATATTTATTAAGGAGCAATGAATAGTTAATACTATTGTTTTATGTAACTATACATCAAACCTTTCAGACTTTGACTCTTTAACTTTCTCGCATATCCTTTTTTTCAATAGCTAGTTTATCGCTTAAATAAAACCTTTTCTTAAATAATTGATGCATATACTTTGATCTTTAATTACATCCTAATTCTATTTCGGATGGGATCTCGTGAACAAACCACGAATATTTCACATATATAATGCAATTATTGCTTTGCATTCTCTATCCACTATAAAATTTTTTTATTTTTAAATTACAAGAAAAACAATTCTTCCACAAAAACATAAAATATAAATTCAAATGATATTTTAATTAATCAGAACTTTCTGCAATTCCATCATTTTCTTCTTGGCACGCCTTAAGGACCCCAACCTCTTTTTAAGGAATCTCTTGCATGTTTTTTCCTTGTCTCTCCTAAAAAGCTCAATTGCTTTTTTCTCATATGGCGCAAATCCACATATCTCTGCTGCAATGAGCTTGGCCATCTTCTTACTTTCAGCATTCTTTGATGGTTTCTTAGCAATCTCCTCCTTTGGCAATGGATCGACCTTATAGTGCACCTTTGTTTTCAATATTGCTCCTTTCTTCTCAAATCTCATTTTAACGGGTAATATTATTTTAAAAATTAATCCATAAAGTGATCAAAAAACATAAAAGTAAGAAGTATAAAATATAAAGGGTTAGTTTATGTTATCATCATACACTTTTTTGTTTGCATATAATCTTATTTGATAAGACACCATTGTCAATGTTAATAATAATTCATTAAAAGAATAAATATTTCATTAAATTTTATAAGATGCGCATCAAATAGTTTAGAATTATTAAATAAAAATTTTAACAAGCAAAAGAAATTTGTTCTAAAATAATAAAGTTATTTGCAAACAGTTGGTTTGTTGTAATCAAGTCTACCATATCCCTTCTTAACCGATGGCATAAATCTAAACATACTAAACTTGAGTATTAGCTTATCGTTAAAGACATCTTTAAATACATCGTGCCCTCACCCTCATAAAAGTAAGAAATGCATTGTAATTTATATATGAAATCACAATACTTTTTTTTATTGAGAAATATAAGTATAGACCAATAAAATGAGAAACAATATAAAGAGTGGAATAATGCGGATATGTAATACGTCAAAAGATGTACTTATATCTAACTAGCATTAATAATTCTAAATCATATAACAGGAAATATATACAACAAAATAAACAAAAAGAAATTTTAGAAGAATATTTGTATAACTTTTAATAATCAAAGCAAAGACTAAAATAATACCTTATGTTATGACATGGGATGGCGTGGTAATCAAGTATTACAGAAATTATCTTAAAGAATTAAATATAACTCTCACGATAGAGGCATACAGTCAATCGACGGTACAGAAAAAGATATTTTAAACCATACCACTTAAGTACAGAAGAAGCATTGAGAATGGTATAGACGTAATAGATCGAGTAGAAGCTGCTGTGAAAAGATACGGAGAAGCAAGTGTCACTGAATGCCAACCGCAGGCCATCGAAAAGAAAGATAAAGAATAATACATAGCATTAACCCTTAAATAAAAAAGAATAGAATATATTCGATGGTAATTATAGCGAACAGTATTTTTTTCTAAATTCCACAAGTATAAATAATTTTCTCGTTTTAATAGTAAAGAAAAAATAAAGCTTTGAAAATATTGTAGATAAAACATTTTTACTCTTTTTAGAATAGAATATTAATTAGATATTTATAATAAAAATGTTTGGGCATGAGGGTTATATCTTAATGGATACATACTATAAAATATATTTAATTCATCGTATTAATGAAGTCATTTCTCTCAAAAATAGAAGAACCATTGGAAATGAATAGAAATCAAAATATAGTCTAAGTGGCAGTAGTAAGATGAGTATATAAAAAATTAATATAATATCAATAAAAATGACTGAATATATTACAATAAATAAGCAAAAAGAATATAATAATTTATGATAAACATTTATAATTATGCTTAAAAGAATGAATCGTTATTAATTAATACAATATTTTGGATTTATTAAATATCCTAAAATTATATATTTTATTTTCTTTTAAAGGGTATTAGCGTACGGGATTTACTATACAACAACTTAAACAAAAAACACAACATGACAAGTTTTATAGAGCTCATTCTAACGAATTGGTAGTCTTACAGACTCATCTATTTGGATACCACACAAAAATTACAACATCTGTGCTGAAAACTATATATTTTTACTTCCAGGATAGAAATGGTTTCTGATGAGAAACATCATATTATGCGAGCATTGCCGTAAAATTAAAAAAACAGTAGATCACTTAGCTACCTGATGCTGAAAAATGCTTGGACACGATTATATAAGGAGACACAATGAGGTGTTAAGGTACATTTATCTTTTATTACTTAATAAATATGGCCTTAACAAATTGAAGAAAATACGTACTCACTCTGCTCAAGAAAATGCCGAAAATAAAAGAGCGGAAATTTATGTCGAAACTTGAATAGTAACTGATATACTAATAGGTCATAATTGACTGGATATATTTATTTACGATAAAAGCTTAAATGAAATAATTTTAGTCGAAATTGAAGTAACAGGCCAAGATAATCTCTAGCTAGTTTGGATGTAACAAAAAAACATATCATTTATATATATCCAGTTCGGATTACTTCATAAAGCCAAAACTGAAATTATACCTTATAATATGGTGAAGAAATTTTACAAAGGTTACTTAAAAGATAACAACTATCAAAGCATATATCCGATACATCGTATTAAAGAAAGACTTAGAGATCATCTCACTAGAGTTAAGGCGAAGTATTGAGGATAAGATGGAAATAAGCAGTAGAATCAAATAAAATATAGAAAAGTTTGAGAAGATATTGTTTGCAGATGCTCTTCATGCATAGAAGAAAACAAAACAATAAAAAATCAATAACACTTATATAAATATAAATAATAACGCTGGGGCAGACGTTCCACTTATATTGGGATGTCTGCAGTAGAGGTATTCAGGTAATTCAGCTGCATGGTTCCATATAAACGTTTACTAGTGATACTATGATGGTAAAAGTGCTCTGGTTAAATGTCAAAGCTACAGGTACCCTGCTTGCTTGCTTGCAAGGTCGATCTGTATCCGATAGAAAGTATGTGTTTTAACTAACAGCAATATGAGTACTTAAGGGGAAAAGCTTGTTTTAATTGAGACATTCGCTGCAATGGGTCAAGTGTTTTATTCCATATATAAAAAGAACTTCTATAGTATAGCCAAGGAATCATAAATCGTTAAAGATTTTGTTTAAATAAAACAACATTAATAACACTGGGTATTTTTATATTTTTCAAATAAATTATTGAATTATTTTACCCATTTATGCAATCAACCACCTACAATGAACTTCTTAAAGGAACAAAATCTCTTAGCAATGATGATATTGCAGCAATCAAATCTACACTAAAGAGTACTAAAACTCCTGCTAATGGTATAAAGGGTAGGCATGCTATATTATACCTTCTCATGCATATGTATAATCGGCAGGAGGCAGTTATTGATGATGAAATAGTGAAAATATTATATGACTTATTAAATGAAGACGATACAAACACGCATGCTATTCTTGGATTATTTCGTGCTATGGCAAAAGAGGAAATTGTGCGTCCTTATTTTGAAAAGTACTTGGGTTCACAAGATGAGGTTGATAAAGTAGGAATTAATTTTTGTCTTATGGCACCTAAAGGCATAAATATAAAAAATAAAACTTTGAAGGCGATGGCTGAATTATCAGACCCGAAACTTATTTTAAAAGCATTGAAGAAGCATAAACATGAAATAAACAAGCATCTTCTTAATTCATTCTTTGAAAGCATTAAAGCTGGTATACTTGGAGAAACCAATTTGAATACGAAGTTTTATTGCGAAGATAAAAGCATTATAAATCTAACAACTTTTAGAATTTTAGGAGAACTTAATGAAATATTGTGTAGATGTGAGCCTAAACTTATGGATTTAGAAACTCCAGAGATAGATGAGAAATATGCTCATTTCATTGTCTCCTTTATGGTTGATAAACAAACTATTTTAGAAGGATATCGCATTTTAGAAAATTTTGTAGGAGATCTATTTAATGCTCTTGAAACGATTAGTGATTCTGAGAGAATAAAAAACAAACAAATTTTAAAAGAAGATCAGGAATTCATATTAGTGCTTTTAAAAGGTTTAAATATAATGTGTGGGATTCAAGAACTTCGTATAAATTTTATAAGATTTATACCAACTCTGGTTTATGCAACAAACAGTAAACTTTGTTATAAAACAAAAGGACTTATTTATGAAATACTTTCCAAAATGGAAGAAGGAATGGCGGTAATTGAGAAATGTCTGAGAGTTCAACGTGTATTTTCACAAGAACGTATATACTCTGACCTTGTGGCTGAGATGGCTGAAGGGGAATTTTATTTGATTCCAGGATTTCTCAAGCTTTGTTTAAGACTTAGCACGACAAAGGAAGTACAAGATTTTGCTATTGCTGCGATATCAAGCGAAGATCCAAAAATAGTTTTTTTAAGTCTCCGAATTTTAAATTTAGAAGGCGGTGAAACGAAGCTTGGCGTAGATTGCTTAAAGCATATCAGAGAAACAATAACACGAAAAAAAGATCATAATAACCGTGATATTACACAATCAACAGTATGTAATGAATTTATTTCTTATTGTCTTAAAAATCCAATCCCTGGTTTGTTAAGGCATGTAGGTCTGATCAATGCCATTTTTTTGACGCCATCTTCTCATTTTTTCAAATTTATTAGAACTTTTTCATTCGAAGATATTGCAATTTATTTAAATGAAGCAATATTTGAAAGAATTAGTGAGAATAGAACGGAAGGATTGGAATATCTAAATGATGGTTGTAAAGAGAATAGAGAGTTCTGTCGATTTGTAATACTTCATAGAAGACTAATAAATGAATTTATCACCTCTGGTAGGATAATACTATCTATTTGGAATTCTGTAATGGAGCAATGTATGGATGAAGTATATGATCTTATAAGGAATGGAGATATCAGAATAGAACCAGAAATTAGTCCGGAATATTTTGAAATTCAATCTAAGATGCTTATTTATGGTATAATGACTTCCAAGGAAGAATCATTGTCTAATAAGACAGATATTGGTCTAATATCACACAATGACGTTATTAGACATTACCAGACCAGAGAAAATGGCGAGAATTTATTGAAATCCTATTGCCAATATTTAAAATGTAGAATAATAAATAATGAAAATGTCGAAATAGAATTGAAGGAACTAATTCAATACAAGGCTGAGAGTATTTATGATTTATTAGGATACTATAAGATATGTGTATCAAATAATATAAGCACTGATTCTTTAGATGATATTGGTGTGAAAAGTTATGCAATGAATAATTTAAGTGATATTACTCCTGAATATTTTTTATTACACTTTGAAAGATGCAATCCATTTGAGAAATATCTTTTGTTGTTCGGTGTAGGACTTCGAATCCTAGAAAAGGGGTCCCCAATTCAATTAGTTGAAATCATAAATAGGGAATTAACCCGTCTTATAAATTTAAATCTTAAGGGAAAGGAAAATGTTTGTTTGTTTAAGTTATGCCTTCTTATTCTTTCTATGCTTGATAATGTTGATTCTAGTATAAAAATAATAAGAAATATAAATCTAGCAGATATGGAAGAGGAAATAGTTGATTTATGTGTGCGAGTCAATGCAAGAAATTTGATTAATGGGGGGACATCTAATTTGGATATGTATTGGTTAAAAAAGAGCAAATTGTGGGATCAAATAAGAGAACTACTTGAAGTATGAAATAATTTCATTTGACTAAGTTTGAACAAAATTATTTAAATATTAATTCTTTTATTCTAAAGTTTGTTTCATATCTCTTTTATTCTTTTAAAGAGGTTTTAATAAGTCTTTTTATATTCAATAAAATATCTTCTAAAAATTCAGTTGTATATTAAAGCTAATTTCAAAATACGTTTTATTTAATATATTCACAGAGACTACTTGATAGAGCTCATATCACACCAACTATAGAATGATATCTACTATTATATCAAAGAAAACTTTTTCATCGAAGCTTAATAAAATAGCAAGGAAATAAAGAAGAGATAGTTAAATTTGAGAATGGTAAGGTAGTCGAGTTTATTATGTATAAAAGAAAGATAATAAAGCATTAAAAAACTTAATCTTTATTTAAATAAAGAGAATTTTATTTTCAGCACTGTTGTATTTATGATTCTAGGTATAATAACACTCCTTTGTATCAATATTATAATATTGTATTGTTTATTACGCTGAACACAGTATTAATGAAATTGCCTTATTTTTGAGTTTAGCGAAAAAACATTATAAATATTTATTTCCATTATTGTAAAATTATTTACTAATAGATCACTAACACATTTATCCAATTTAATATATATCTTTTTCTTCATAAAAATTTGATGTATACTTCATTCGTTTAGTAACATTTGAATTAAATGTTATTCTATTAAATTATCTTTTGATAAAAATATAAGAGTGCCAGGCCATAAAAATGAATAGCATGACTTAATCCTTCAAATAAAATTTTAAATTAAAATATAATAATTTATGATTTCCTTTTTTGGTAATATAGAAATTCTAAAACTGACGTAATATCTTTGCGATAAGTTTATAGAAAATTTATTTAAATGTGATTAATACTATTCTCATCATAGAATTCTATATTCAATAAATTGTATTCAGAATTCTATGATGAGAATATTGCAGAAGCGTAGAAAAGGATTTAGATTAAACACGAATTGGTGATATATAAAAGTTTAAAGGGTTAATACACCACAAAAGAATGACTTTGTATTAAATATGATTTTATTTAATATAATATAACGATATTTATTTATTACATCATACACAATAAAGATGACGATCTTTCTCTTTTAGAATTTGAGGGTTTTTTTGAATATATTTCATTTATTAAGGTGTCAACCTCCTCCTCCATCTCTAAATAAAATTCTTTTAAGGAAACCAAATTTTTATTTTTAGGTAAATTTTTTAATTCGTCTTTTTTATATCGAACTTCATTGATTAAAAAAAATAAAAATGTATTGTGTTTTTTCTGCTCATCATTTAACCCTTTGGATTTTCCAACTGCCTTAAAATAATTAATCAGACCTTGGATAATCATTTCGAGCTTTTCATATTTTAATTTAATTGATTCGATACTTTCTTCTTTTTGAGGTATCAAAGATATAAGCAATTGAATTGCATTATTTAAATAGTCGTAAACATTTTGGTATTTTGATAATTCAGTGTGAATATAATCTAAATTTAATCTTTCTTCTACTGTTATTTTGACCTTAAAAAAATCTAAAAAGTATTTACTTGCTTCACAATAAAATTCTATTTTGCCAATAATTTTTTTTATAGGATTTAGATCTATATGTCCTGGCGAAAGCGGTGGTATCGTTTTTTTGAAATTTGCCATTTCGTTAAAGTTTTTTATAATCTCTTTTATTTTTATATTGATCATTAAAACGTCTTTCGTCTTGTTAGTACATTCCTGAATCATTTGAACTGCTTGCTCTTCCATTTTCATACTAAATGTTTTTTGTTGTGATATTCTTGATTTAACATCGTTAAAATCTTTGCTTATTAGCTCAGACCTGAGATCTAATTTATTCATTTGCACGAGCACTATTTTTATATGGATCGGGATATCAATTTCCTCCTCCATTTGCAACAGAGGATTCATTTTGAAATATATCAAATTATTTGTGGTATTTATATTATATTTACTCATATCGTTCGCATCCATTTTCAAAGACAATCTTGAATATCGTTGATGATTTACGCTTGCAGCAATAAATGAGAGAAATATAAATAAGATATGCATGTGGGATGCACCAGATTGCTTACTTTTATCGTTGTGTATGACAGGTGTCAATCAAATCTTATTTTAATTTGATGAATTAAATGAATACAATAGAGATAAAAATTTTTTGATGATCAATGATAGTCTTTTAATAGATTAAAGCTTGCCAATTTAAAAATCAATTAATATAAAATTTTTATCGTTTTTTATCGATATAACAATACTTGTCTGAATTGTTGAAACGGAGAAGAAGAGGAAATACGACTTTTTGGCAAACGAATTAGGCTTGCTATACAAAGCAAAAACTAAAATAATACCTTATGTTATGACATGGGATGGTGTGGTAACCAAGTATCACAGGAATTA